>JAVXUP010001842.1:0-186337 GCA_033070095.1 Escallonia herrerae | reverse complement strand
CCCTAGTTATTTTCAAAAGATCTATATCAGGTAAAAATTTCAGATTTTTCCAAAGACTGGAAAGGGGTTAACTGATACACGCAACCTTGTAACTTTGCAGTGTAATTTAAAATATCAAGCCAGCGCGATTTCGCGCGAAACTTTTATGAGAACCCTAGGGTGTTGGGAAGTTCCATTCCCCAGGAATTCGGGCCATTCCGAAGCCGTTAGCTAATTTTTTGGCCGAACGGGCTTTTAAGCGCTCGATCCGGACACCGGTTCGGGATTTTTAGGCGAAAAATCCGTAAAATACTTTTTAGATCAAGAATGAACTCAGGAAGCTTAAAATAGCATTTTAAAGCACTTTTGATATTTTCTGAAGCCAGGGGGTATTTTGGTAATTTGCCACCCCGAGAGGGGTATTTTGGTAATTTTCCCGAAAAAAGTTTTCCAACGGACTTTTAAGTCCAGAAATGTAAGTAAAACGCCTGAAATGTTGTTTTGCAGCTGATTGCGGGGCGTAATTGTCGCTAAAGGTGAAAACTTAATTAGACAGTTTTTTCACGAATTTATAAAAAATAGCTAGAGCTAGATTTTGCCAAAATACAAAACAGAGACCCTAGTTATTTTCAAAAGATCTGTATCAGGTAAAAATTTCAGATTTTTCAAAGACTAGAAAGGGGTTAACTGATACGCGCAACCTTGTAACTTTGCAGTGTAATTTAAAATATCAAGACAGCGCAATTTCGTGCGAAACTTTTATGAGAACCCTAGGGTGTTGGGAAGTTCCATTCCCCAGGAATTCGGGCCATTCCGAAGCCGTTAGCTAATTTTTTGGCCGAACGGGCTTTTAAGCGCTCGATCCGGACACCGGTTCGGGATTTTTAGGCGAAAAATCCGTAAAATACTTTTTAGATCAAGAATGAACTCAGGAAGCTTAAAATAGCGTTTTAAAGCAATTTTGATATTTTCTGAAGCCAGGGGGCATTTTGGTAATTTGCCCCCCCGCGAGGGGTGTTTTGGTAATTTTCCCGAAAAAAAGTTTTTCAGTCCAGAAATGTAAGTAAAACACCTGAAAGGTTGTTTTGAAGCTGGTTTGATGGGCGTTAGGGTGACAATGAACCCCCGGGGGCTATTTTGCTAATTTTACGTTACACAAATTGTGCTTAAAATAACTTTTAGTTCAGGAAAGGGTGTGAGACACCTGAAAAGTTATTTTAAAGAGTGAATTCAGGAAGCTTGTTGTCAGGGGGCATTTTGGTAATTCGCATCCCCGATAGGGGTATTTTCGTAAATTTGCAGCGTTAAGTTTTTCAAAGGATTTCTTAGTCCAGAAATGTAAGCAAAGCACCTGAAAGGTTGTTTTGAAGCTGATTTGGGGCGTTAGGGTGATAATGAACCCCCGGAGGCATTTCGGTAATTTGCCGCTCATCGGGGGCTATTTTGCTAATTTTACATTATACCAAATTTCTCGAAAGACGGTGGTTTAAATAAATTTTATTCTTCTTTTATTTAAATCTATGACTTGTTGAGAATGATATAATTTTTATTTTTTAGATTCCAGTATAAATATGGATGCAACTGGAGGAAATAATTTTTGTGAAGGTTCTGATCCACCTTACGTTGGTCAAGTTTTTCAAGCACTGGACGAAGTTGAAGCATACTATAGAGCATATTCGAAAACGATAGGTTTCGGTATTAGAACTAAGACGACTAGAAAACGGGCGAATACAGATCAAATTTGTGCAAGACTATTTGAGTGTCATAGAGGAGCACCGCATGTAACTCCGGTCGTTCGGATCAGTGACGAAGGGACAACAAGACAAAGAAAACGGGACACATTTCCGGGTACCGGCTGCAAGGCCCATGTGTATGCAGTACACCGAAAAAATGAAAACCATTGGGTTGTCACAGGAGTGGAGTTGAGCCATAATCATCAGTTGATGACCCCCAGTAAGATTGGTCAAATTCATCAACACCGAGAAATAAGCGCGGCACACAGACAACTAATTTTTACAATGGCCGAGGCTAAAATTCCACCTTCTAAGATGATGGGGGTTTTCTCAAGCCAGGCTGGGGGGATTGACAAGTTGAGTTTCAACGAAGTAGACCTTCGAAATGAACTTCGTGCTCAGAGGAGAGAGTCTTTCGGTAAGAGTGATTCTCAAACTACACTTGATCTCTTCAGGTCCCTTCAGAGTGAGAATTCTGGATTTTTTTACAGTCTCCAACTGGATGATGAGAACCGCATTAGTACTATATTTTGGGCGGACCCCCGTTCTAGAGCTGCTTACCAAAATTTTGGGGATGTTGTGACGTTTGACACCACATACCGCACCAATAAGTACTCTATGCCTTTTGCTCCGTTCACCGGGGTGAACCACCACTATCAGTCAATCTCGTTTGGCTTTGCCCTGCTTAGGGATGAGACGGAGGAGTCATTTACGTGGTTATTTGAAACGTGGCTTCAAGCAATGTATCATATTCCTCCAAAGACCATCATCACCGACCAAGATCTGGCAATGAAAAATGCAATCGCTAAGGTCCTTCCAGATACTCACCATGGCCTGTGCACATGGCACATAAGCAACAAATATCCCGAACGGCTTCACCATGTATATGCAAACCATCCGTCATTCAAGACTGACTTTAATACATGTGTGAAGAAATCGTTGACGGTAGACGTGTTCGAGGAGAGGTGGGCCACGTTAATGGATACTTACTATTTGCACAATCACGAATGGTTACAATCGTTGTATGAGATCAAGACACAGTGGGTCGGTGCCTACACCAAGAATTTTTTTGCAGCCGGAATGACTACGACCTCGAGAAGCGAAGCTATGAATTCATTCTTTGATGGGTACGTAGGCCAGTCTTCAAGTATAGCGGAGTTCGTACTAGAGATGCAGAAAGCCGTTGACAGGCAATTGTACCGTGAGAGAGAAGCCGACGCGGCTACAGTTTGCAAAGAAAGAGCTATACTACTTTATTCACCTTTAGAGGCTCATGCGGCTCAAGTCTATACCAAGGAAATGTTTCGACAGTTTCAAGAGGAACTACTAAAGTCGAATCAATATGGCATGACAAAGTTGCACGAGTATTCCACCAGAGACATCAAGGTTTATGCTTTGACAAATGTGACGAACTTCGCCAATCCGTGCTCTTCGTCGGCTCCGAGGACCAGACGACATTTTACCGTAGCAATTTGTAAGGACACTGGGTTGGTTAATTGCAACTGTCAACTGTTTGAGCATAAAGGTATACTTTGTCGACACGCGTTGAGGGTTTTGAGCGCCAAGAATGCTAGTGAAATCCCTCCACCGTATATCTTGGAACGGTGGACGAAGGAAGCCAACAGAGTCCACGGTCACATTCCTTACGTGCCCAATGTTTCAGTTGATTTCGAGCAATCTGAGTCGCTGCGATATAATCACCTTTGTAACATCATGCACGGTTTATCAATGGATGCAGCGTCGACATTTGATGGGTACAGGTATCAAGTTGAAGCAGCCGCACGGGATAAGGCTATGCATGCACAGTTTAGGATGGCATTACCAGAAACTGTGGACACTCCGACTACTCGACCAACTCCAGGCGGTAGATTCAATCGAGCCAAACAGCCAGTCATTGACGGCACTGACCTACAACGTGAGGAGGACGACATTTTTGATCCAATTATTTCTCAAACAAAAGGGCGAAAACGAGCAATACGCATGAAGAATCCGATTGAAGAAGCAACGGGTCAAAAAAAATTACGAAAGTGTGCGTTGTGTAATAAG
This sequence comes from Escallonia herrerae, assembly GCA_033070095.1. Taxonomy (NCBI): domain Eukaryota; kingdom Viridiplantae; phylum Streptophyta; class Magnoliopsida; order Escalloniales; family Escalloniaceae; genus Escallonia; species Escallonia herrerae. Next base: position 182,579 of record JAVXUP010001842.1, on the reverse strand, counting down.
ATGACTGATCATGACAAGAGAAACCATTATAAAGTGTTAGGTATCGAACCTGGCAGTATGGTCGAGGAGGACGATGATGAGGAAGAGTGTTAGGGTTAATGTTTCAGTTGTATAAATTGAACTTTTATAATGTTTAAATTTGTGATTTGGTTTGTGCAATCTTTAATTTGTGATTTGATTTGTGGATTATTGATATTTTTGGTAACTCCGTTTTCGGGCACACTTTAGGCCCCAATTGATAGCTTCCGAAAAAAGTTGTAATTTTTTTTGTCACTTTTTTTCCGCTCATTGCCTTCAGGCACGCTAGTTAGCCCATTTGTAAGACTTTCGGCGAAAAACGAGACACATTAATTTTTGAGTTTTCCTAGGAAGGGCCTATTCGGGCACACTTTAGGCCCCAATTGATAGCTTCCGAAAAAAGTTATAATTTTTTTGTCACTTTTTTTCCGCTCATTGCACTTCAGGCACGCTAGTTAGCCCATTTGTAAGACTTTCGACGAAAAACGAGACACATTAATTTTTGAGTTTTCCTAGGAAGGGCCTATTCGGGCACACTTTAGGCCCCATTTGATAGCTTCCGAAAAAAGTTGTAATTTTTTTTGTCACTTTTTTTCCGCTCATTGCACTTCAGGCACGCTAGTTAGCCCATTTGTAAGACTTTCGGCGAAAAACGAGACACATTAATTTTTGAGTTTTCCTAAGAAGGGCCTATTCGGGCACACTTTAGGCCCCATTTGATAGCTTCCGAAAAAAGTTGTAATTTTTTTGTCACTTTTTTCCGCTCATTGCACTTCAGGCACGCTAGTTAGCCCATTTGTAAGACTTTCGGCGAAAAACGAGACACATTAATTTTTGAGTTTTCCTAGGAAGGGCCTATTCGGGCACACTTTAGGCCCCATTTGATAGCTTCCGAAAAAGTTGTAATTTTTTTTGTCACTTTTTTTCCGCTCATTGCACTTCAGGCACGCTAGTTAGCCCATTTGTAAGACTTTCGGCGAAAAACGAGACACATTAATTTTTGAGTTTTCCTAGGAAGGGCCTATTCGGGCACACTATAGGCCCCATTTGATAGCTTCCGAAAAAAGTTGAAATTTTTTTTGTCACTTTTTTTTCGCTCATTGCACCTCATGCACGCTAGTTAGCCCATTTCTATGAATTTCGGCGAAAAGCGAGACGCGTAATTTTTTCGAATGCCGTCATATGAAAGGTATATTCGCGCACATTTTAGCGCCAAATTCATAGCATGCGAAAAATTATGTACATTTCTTTTTGGTACAATTTTTTGTAACATCACAGCAGCTAGCCACGCACGTCAGGATAATGGTAATGAATGCGTCTAGCTTCATTCTTTTTCAGCTCCCAGGCTATCCTATACCTAAACGTCAAGGCATCCTTCCTAGTCCACGAGGAGTGTTTGAGCACTTCCGAGCGAGCAACGTAGTCCATGTACTTGAGGACGTAAATCCCGCAATCGTGACCGTTATATTGCTTTGGTCGGTCCTTTATCATCACGACCGTCCAAGGGTCACCCTGTGGCCGTCCGCATGCTAGCGAGAGGACAGTAGTCTGCATCCAACAATAAAAACGAGAATCAAGCCTATGAGACAAGAACAATATACTATGGGCCAAGGTCAAAAAATAAATACTAACCACTAAAGTGATGTACTCGTTGTACATCTGTGCCAGCAGCTGTCCAGGCTCGTCCTCCCTTAGGCTATCGTATATGTGAACCGTTCTGAACGCTGGATGGAGAACTAATAGGAACCAGTGGTTTGCATGATGACAGGGTATCATGATAAGGTTCGCATCAGCAGCGGGACATTGATAGTCTGCGTTCATCATGCCTAACACGTTTCGACCTGGTTTCCACTTACTCCTACCGCCCCCTCGCCTCCATTCTGTGAATTCTCTCACCGTTAATTCCACAAAATGAGTGGGATACATGTTAAGCTTCAAATATTCAGAACGGTTAAAACGTTGCTCTCTAATCCGGAGCAGTTCTATGTAAGCGTTCATGACAAAATTTGAAAGATCTGTCTCCGGCGCCAACGTTCTGATATCCTCATGACCTAGGAATGTCGCAAGGGGAAAGTCTGCTGAATTGACAGGCTCATGCCCAAGTAGTGCCGGTCGATCCAAGCCATCTTGTCCGACCTCAATGGCTTCGTCGCTTGTCCTTTGTCCGACCGAAAGCTTGGGCGCGAGGCCTGGATTCCTACTTGGGGAACCTGACTCTGGCACTGAGAGTCGTATGCGTCAGGAGGCAAGCGACTATACGGCTCCCACACCTGACTCTGGGGCTGATAGTCGTACGCGTCAGGAGGAGGGCGACCAGACGGCTCCCACACCTGACTCTGGGGCTGATAGTTGTACGCGTCAGGAAGAGGGCGACCAGACGACTCCCACACCTGACTCTGGGGCTGATAGTCGTACGCTTCAGGACGAGGGCGACTAGACGGCTCCCCTTCGTAACCCCGGTACGCAAGACTAAAGTTTTGAACTTCAGTCTTGTACTTCTCAATGGACCTCAGGAGCCTGCGCGACAAACCAGTCAAACGACTCCAGCTGCTTGAACACCTCAATGCCCTGGTCAACCTAAAAAACATGCATAGAAAATATGGCTAATCATATTTGACAAATGGTCGATAAGGTGCGCAAATAAATTATCAAACAACACTAGCATGACTTACAATGGCCAATGCCCAGAACTGGTCATAGACCTCACGTGGCGCGTACGATGTCTTCTTCACCTGGGAAGGGCGATTCACCCTCGTGCGCGTCACCCTGAGAAACCACTGTAAGTATTCCTCAGTACTAATGCCGTCGTGCTTCAGCGATACAAGGCTATCATACGTTTCCTGCCAGGTATTCCACTGGTGCACCTCGTCACCCAACAAAATCAAGGCATCAGCCACCTCGAAGTTCGGCCCTCGACCACCCCTGTATGGCCGCATGTCTACAGCGGGTTTTGGTATCCCTTGTGGACAGCCAGCTTGCTTCATAGCTCGATCGGGCATCTGAAACTCACATTCTTCGAAGTGAATGAGCGGCACCCGAACCAAACCTGCCAGCACGTACGACACCGGAAGTTGCCAACACCACTCATCCAACAGATGCATCACCTTGCCATATGGCTGCCACGTCACCTGGGATGCATCTAGTATCTCTAGTTCCCCCCGATAGAACTTTAGATGGTGGTGAGGGTCTACCCGTCTCCACCTCCGGTTGGTCGTAGGCCCCCAGGCCCACACCCTAGGCCACGTCTCATCGGAATCTACCAACGGTTGTGGACGACCCATGGGTAGCCTCTCGTAAGACCAAACCTGTGAATGCAAACATTATATGGAATTAGTAATTAATCCCGAATATATTGACTAAGGATCCTACCAAGAAAATAAATGCTCATACCTGTAATAGAGTCAGGCAGGCGGCAATGGACTTGGCACCGTTTCTCGTAGCCTTATGCAGTGCTCGATATAGGTGCGCAAGGACAGCTGAACCCCACGAATAGGAGTATACCTCCTCAAGATCCTCCAAGAACACCATATACTTCGGATGCACCGTGTTTTTCGAATGCGTCGGAAGTAATATAGCTCCAATAATATACAGAAGGAATGCCTTCGTATACGTCACGAAATCTTGAGGAGTGTATTCATCCGGTAGCACGCCGTACTGCTCTCTCAGCCATTTAAGCTTGACGCCGTTTGTTGTAAGCGCTGCCCTTGGAATTCCCGGAAAATACTGCATAGCCATATTCGCTATGGATGCAGACGGCACGTTCAAAGTAACGGGTCTGCCGTGACATGGGATTCCAAGTATAAATCCGACGTCCTCTAACGTAACAGTCATTTCACCAAACCGGAAGTGAAATGAGTTCGTCTCGCTCCTCCATCGTTCAACTAGAGCGGATATAAGGCAATCGTCGTGTCGAGACCATTTCCCGGGATCGGTGAACAGGGTTAAATTTTGACGGTGTAATAGCTGTATTTGTTCCTCGTTTAGTACCCACTCTTCAAGGTGCCTTGTGCTTTGAATTGTTTCCAAAACACCCCTATCGACACCGTCAAATACGTGCCTCGCGACGTGGTCATCGTCATCGTATAGGATTGATGTATCATGAGGTCCAGAGCTGAAATTCATACCTTTAAGAACAAAATATAATTATAAACCAACTTAGCATCGTTTACTTACATTTCAGGTGGTTTACTTACATTTCTGGACTAAAAAGTCGTTTGAAAAACTTGGCACGGGAAAATTACCAAAACACCCCTTGGCGCGGGAAAATTACCAAAACACCCCTACGCGCGCCACGTCAGCTTCAAAACAACATTTCAGGTTTTGTAATTATATTTCTGGACTAAAAAGTCCGTCAAAAAACTTAGCACTGTAAAATTACCGAAATACCCCTCTCGGGGCGGCGAATTACCGAAATGCCCCTGGCATAAAAAAATATCAAAAGTGCTTCGAAATGCTACTTGAGGCTTCCTGAATTCATTCTTGACATAAAAAGTATTTTACGGAGGTTTCGCCCAAAAATCGCGAACCGGTGTCCGGATCAAGCGCTTAAAGGGCCGTTCGGCCAAAAAAATAGGTAACGGCTTCGGAATGGCCCGAATTCCTGGGGAATGGAACTTCCCAACATCCTAGGATTCTCATAAAAGTTTCGCGCGAAATCGCGCTAGCTTGATATTTTAAAATACACTGCAGAGTTACAAGGTTCCCCGTATCAGTTAACCCCTTTCCAGTCTTTGGAAAAATCTGAAATTTTTACCTGAGACAGATCCTTTAAGAATAACTAGGGTCTCTTTTTTGTATTTTGGCAAAATCTAGCTCTAGCTATTTTTTATAAATTCGTGAAAAACTGTCTATATTTGGCACCCTAAAAAATCTCTGTTTTGGAATCTATAAATGTAATACGCTGATTTGTATAAACCTAACATTGAATTATAAGGAAATTCAAAATACTTACTTGTTGTGACTTGATGTATTTAAAGAAAAAACTACCGATCTTCTAGCGGTTATCCACGATCTTCTAGCGTAAAATTTTTTGATTTGTATTGTTGTGGAGATTATGTAGGTGAGATATGAAGTACGAAGGAAGTTGGTAAAAGATGACAGAGTGCAGAAGAAGGGTTCGGGGGAGGGGATTATAAAGAGAGAAGCGAGGAAGAGAGAAGAAAAAAGACAGAAAAAAGTGAGGAAGGGTGGGTGTTTATGCGGTCAAAGGCTGCTGCAAAAAAAAAATTCGGCAGAAGGACACCACGTTGGGGCATCACGGGGGAGGGAAGGACGACACGTGGCATCGTGGGGAAGGACACCAGGTGGGGCATCACGCGGGGGGGGCGCCACGTGGCAGGGGAGGGGGGCAGGGACCAACCGCGGGTTGTAGGAGCGGTTGGGCCCTGCGGATGAGGGGAGGGGACGCCACGTGGCAGAGGGAAGGGACCAACCGCGGGTCGTAGGAGCGGTTGGGCCACGTGGCAGGGGGAGGGGACGCCACGTGGCAGAGGGAGGGGACCAACCGCGGGTCGTAGGAGCGGTTGGGCCACGTGGCAGGGGGAGGGGACGCCACGTGGCAGAGGGAGGGGACCAACCGCGGGTGGTACCGGCGGTTGGGCCACGTGGCATCCCTTCCCCCTGCCACGTGGCAGGGGAGGGCACCAACCGCGGGTGGTACCAGCGGTTGGGCCACGTGGCAGGGGCGGGGACCAACCGCTGGTGGTACCAGCGGTTGGTCCCCGCCCCTGCCACGTGGCGTCCCCTCCCCCTGCCACGTGGCCCAACCGCTGGTACCACCCGCGGTTGGTGCCCTCCCTCTGCCACGTGGCAGGGGGAGGGGATGCCACGTGGCAGGGCCATCGCTAATACCGCCGGTTGGCCATGCTGGTGGGCCACGTGGCAGGGGGAGGGGGACGCCACGTGGCAGGGGCCATGGGGTTGGGCCACGTGGCAGGGGTGGGGGACGGCACGTGGCAAGCATATTAATGCCAACCGCTGGTTGTGCATGTGGTTGGTGTCCTTTTTCTCTCTCTCGCCATTTTCTCACCATTTCTCGTGCCATTTCTCGTGCCTTTTTTGCCATTAATGCAGTGACCGTACACCTTTTTCGCCTTTTTGTCCCACGTGGCCAACCGCTGGTAAGACCAGCGGTTCGGTGGAGAAATTTGTTATTTCTCCACCGGTGGGTGTGGATCGGTCCCTATATATATATATATATATATATATATATATATATATATATATATATATATATATATATATATATATATATATATATATATATATATATATATATATATATATATCATTAATTAGCCAGTAGTAAAGGATATATTAGTTTATACCAAAGGTTTCCACTAGCTTGACAAGGCAAACACCTATATTTATAGCCTCTCTCCCTTTGCAACAAACCACTTGTTTCTTTTCCATTAGCAACATAGGCCTTGTACGCATTCTTAGAAAAGAAACCAGGCCGGACCGCAAATCACCCATCATGCTAGTTGCATGTGATATACCTCAAATATAACTCCTAATAATTGGGGAATACTCGGCAATCCTAGTTAAACTGGGAGACCGATAATTATCTTATCAGGAATCGTGACGTGATCCTCAGGGATCCTAACGCGATCCTAATGCATCTAGTCTATGGCCCAGTCTTACTAAGGCTTTTCTTCCTATCACTATATAAAGGGGTCTACCCCCCAGGTATGGGACAACGACACACATTTATGCTTTTTCAGAGTCATTATCATGTAGTTGCGCTCTGACTAAAGTATCGGAGAGTTCTCCGCCTGGAACCCCACCCGGCGATCACTCGTTTTCTGTCTTGCAGGTCATCGGTCTAAGCTCGGGTTCCGCAACATACGTGGAGCATATTTTTAGCAGCAATATTTTGGCGCCATTCATGGGACCCGCCAGCCTAACCGGTCGACCTCAAGAAAACTCAAGCACTAATTCCATAAATTGTCGGCGGCAAAGCATCGGAACCACCGACATAAGTGCCACCGACGTGGGTCTCCAAGTCAATTACCATCACAATGAAAATTTTAAAGTTCAAAATTTTCAGTTTATTTATCGTAAGTTTCTACCGTCAGGCAGGAACAGCGATCTGTCGCACCGCCACCAACGTCTGGAAGCGGTCAGGTAGCATCATCACAATGAAAATTACAATGCAGATTCAAGGAGTCACAGCACGCATAGTCAGGCCACCCACCATTGTGGGACTTCGACAGTCACCACCGAATGAGCTTCTCCACAATTGGCCGCACAGCAGCCGCGAAGCTACTGGAGCAACGACGACAACCCAAAAAATTGGAAAGAACAATAGCACCGTCATCGCCCAAACGGTGCCAACGCCGAACGACACAATCGGTGATGTCGTGTTGTTAACCAGAAACCGCCACCGGCGGTGTATCCTCATAACTAGAAACAAACAAACGATGGCAAAGCCCAGCCGAGGGGGATCAGGATCCCCTGCTGTAACCATGGGTTACAATAGGGGTGCTGTCTTCATTGTTGTGAGAGGGGGAAGAGAGGGAAAGGGAAGAGAGAGGGGGATGCAAACCATGATTACCCCCTCTCTCTCTCTTCCCCTCTCACAAAAATGAGGACAACACTCATGTTGTAACCATGGGTTACAGAAGGGGATCATGATCCAATCGAGGGGCTGCCGCCATCGCGAAAAGCCCTATCACAGCCGACCAACGACGATGGCACTACGTCGTCTCACTCCTCAACATCGCACCTCAATGTGAACGACCATACGACAACGAAGGGGCGCCATACACCACTGTACCGCCTCCACCGCTGCAAATAGGGCCTGCATCGCCGCCCCAGGGCTACAATCACAACCAAAACCAAAAATAAAAAGAAGACTGGAAGACAGGACACCAACATCGTCATCGCCCTTTACAGGCACCGCCACCGCTAGTGCTAATCGGCACGACCATTGGAATCAAGCTACCAAACCACCACCAGCAATCAAGCCGACATCAACAAGAGGCTGGACGGTGGGATGCCTTGCACTCAACTGCCAAGCAACCCATCGTCGCCGCAAATCTCAAGTCCAATCACAAAAAAGAATCAGCCACCAAAGGGTTGTTTCTTACACCACTGCTACTTCAGTCACCCTCCAACGCCAACTCCAATCTGCGCTGATTTGCACAACGTCGGCATAGGGCTTCGCCAAGCTGACGTGACTGTTACCTCCACTGGCGTTGCCGTGATGCTCCTGCAACATCAACAAAAAATATATATATAAGGGGAAAAGAAGCAACAAAGAGTGCCTACGCAGGCAGGCCTACGCTCACACAACCATCACCACCGAGTCGCGGGCATCATATACCGCCGACCACAGTAAGCAGCACTAGCATCACCACTGTGCAAGCTCGAAACCACAACATGGTCGCCGCCAAACTATCACAGGAAACCCGGGACGAACACCGCGCTGCCATCGCGCCGCTGCCCCCTACGGCCACAGAAATTAGAAAATAAAAAAAATAGGAAGACATGGGGCTACCGTGACCTCTTACGCCAATTCGTCGCAAGCACCAACCGGCAGAAACCGCCACCACAGCGCCATAGCACACTGTCGCTCCATGGGTTAAAATCCTAACAGCACTGCCGCACACCAGTCGAGATCGCCGCTGTTGGGTTTGTGAGTTGAGTTGTTTGAAAAACAACTCACTCTTTTGTCCCACATTGCTTGGAAGTGGGTTTTGAAAAGGGTTTATAAGGGCAAAAGTGCTTTTACTTTATACTTGGTAGTAAGACTAGAGTGTGCTAGTCCCCATGCTACCCGCGTGCGGGTGCGCGAGTTTAGGCGCGTTATTAGGCGCACTTAGCACTTAGCACTTAGCACTTAGCACTTAGCACTTAGCACTTAGCACTTAGCACTTAGCACTTAGCACTTAGCACTTAGCACTTAGCACTTAGCACGCTTGCCGCGGTCGCGAAAAACGTGATTTATTTTTAGAAAATATTTTGTATTTTTTAAATAATTTTATTGTAAAGGTGTGTGATTTATTTAAATTTGAATTTTGATTTATTCAAAAAATTATTTCTGGCAGTTATTTTTTAACTGTTACAACTGTTTTGATTTTCCAACAGTTGTGTCTGTCCAAAATTCATACCTTGTCAGATTTTTATAAATACTTGATTTTCAGTTCTTTCAAGATACTGATTTTGAAAATTTCGAAGTCTTTTCTTTCTGCAAAATTTCTATATGCAAAATTTCTATAGCCAAAACGTATATTACTTCAAAGAGAATTCCAAGAGGAATTTTCGATTTTGCTGTTTGCAGATTCCTACTGACTTTGTTGTATCCTGGAGGATTATTTGTCACTAACCCATCAGCAAACTCGTTTTCGAGTGGGGACAAATAATGCCTTAAAGAAAGCGATCACGCGCCTCAAAGTCTTCATTTAGTGATTCCGATTCCCTCAAATTCTCAACAGCCGCCGCACAGGGGCATCTCATACGCGCCGCTCAGTCACCGTCATCCAAAGAATCTGCTCCACTGAAATCAATTGCAACGGTGTCCCTTAGCCAAGGTCCTCACCACCGGAGGTCTCTGGCGTCATGCCATCCAAAACCGTGACGACGCAATAGGCATCACCGAGCTACACGTCGCTGCGGCCTCGACACCTCCATCATCGGTATACGGAGACAACAGCGGCCTGGCACCGTCTAGTTCTGATTTGCACCGTTAGATCCTGGTCTACGACACCTTCGGGGAAAACACCGACGTCCACCGCGATGTCGCCGTTGGCGGACATCTTCTCCGACGTCGCGCCCTCCATCGCAATCGAATAAGTGACGCTGCCACTCCATCGATTAGCTCCTTGGCATCGCGTTGTTGCAACAGCCAAGCCTTGATTTTACCGCCGGCAGCGACTGCCAGATCTGTGGTCGCTCCTTGCGGTGGCACCACCTCTTCCATGCAGTAGTCAACTCCGTCTCCAGGCGGCCAATAGCAATAGAGCCTATCGGCGCCCCACGGCAGATGGCACCGCTGTCACGACATGATTATCTCCTCACCGATGTGCCACCACCGTGGTGCTGTCGATAAAAGATGGGCAGGTACCACCACCAGATCTGCCTCCGTTGCTGTCTTTTGGTCAAGAAAAAGATGGGCAGACCAAGAAATTACCAGGTGGTTCCCTTCCTTTAAAATTTTGCATTCCACCCCATAGAATTGCATATTGGTATTTTAGACCCATAGGGTCTTATGTATTCAATATATGCCACAAGTTTAAAAGTATTACGTGATTAGCCCATACACAATGCATATTTGTGATTTAAGACCCAAAGGGTCTTATTTATTGATTTTCAAGCATTAAGCTTTTAACCTATATAGATCGCGTAGTTAATTTTAAGACCGAAAGGGTCTTATTTATTCGGCTTAGACCACGCATGTTTTGAAGCATTAAGTTTTTAACCTGTTAGAAAGGCCTAGTTAGGTTTTAGACCATCTAATGTCTTTTATTTAAAATATGCCGCACAATTGTTGGAAACGGAGCATATTTTATCGCATGTTTGTCGCTAAAAAGTTTTAAGCGACTAAGCCTTTACAATGACAGATATTTCATTGCATGTTTGTTGCTAAAAATTAAGCGACTACCAATTAGCGCTAGCAAACTTTCCAAAGGCCGCTTCCAGTGCGCTTATATAGCTAGACCTATTTACTTTTTGGTCTACTCTTCTCCAGTTGCGTCAAGTGGCACAAACACGTTACATGTCGGAGCTTTCGACTTCTATGACATATTAAGCTCACCTGCGACACGTAGTGCAGCGCACCCTTGTCAGCTAAACGACAAAGCCCTAATAGGGCCTCGATGTTTAAACACCGTTCTTAATTCTGTGTTAAAAACAAAGTTGCATTTTTAAATGCTTTATTGTTTCAAAGGCTGTTTTTTCAGTCACGTACTTTTATTTCTTGCAAGGGTTTTGATGTATAAACCACTCCATAAGCAAGAAACAAATTCACAGCACCCTGTGACTTGAAGTGGCATTTAGGGTTTTTGTTGCAGTATTCTGCCGCCTCGGCATTATATATCCGGTCATACAGTGACCGACTATCAACGGTCAAACATTCACACCAGCACATGCTACCAATGCAACTGGTGAATCAGAGCACTTTGCGCTCCATCCGCCCCCGAGGGCACGTATGACGAGAACTCTTAAGTTCCGTCAAGCCCCTCAGGGCATTTACACGAGCTACACGCTTCATACTCCCTCAAGGGCACGTACGAGAATTCTAAGTTCCGTCAACCCTCCGAGGGTATTTACACGAGCTATGTGCTCCATTAGCCCTCAAGGGTGCTTATCTGAACTCTACGTTCCACTAGCCCTCTAGGGCGATCCCTCAAGGGACGAACACCCTCAAGGGTGACAGGATAGAGCTCAAGTTCTATCCGAACGGTTTAGCTATAGTTCTAACCCGTGAAACGGCAAAACCTAGTGGGAGTTCGTCGCCCTACCCTGTTTTGTTAATTCGAAACCTGGCCGAGCGTAAGTGCGAGGCTTCTTTGCCAGCCCTTAGCTGACGATAAGGGTTCGCGTCAAAGTAAAACGCAAGCATGATGTGGTCAGCTCAAGCTAAAGAACACACACTTGCACAAAATAAACACCCTCCGCAGGAGAGGTGACCCCTCAAGGGGACATTCAAACACTTAGCACATGCAACAACTTGCATGCGCAGCTATGTGTCCTTTCTCTAGAGAGGCTAACGTGGGGCACAACCTCTAATGGATCCCGAGATCCCATGATTCATCTTCCCAAAGATGATTCCGAGTAGCCTACTTAGGCGACATTCGAAAGACCTAGCTCTCAAGAGCTAGAGTTTTAGCATCCTACTAGGGCAAAGTTCCAAGGCTTAAGCTATCAAGAGCTTAGGTCCGAGCACATGGAGTAGAGAAATATTATTATCCCTACAAGCAGATGGAGAATCCCTTACAAATCTGACGTGCGTCTCAAGACACCAGGTATAAACTTCCTCAGCCAAACATTTTGGCTAAGGAAGTGGGGGGCTTATGATATACCTCAAATATAACTCATAATAATTGGGGAATACCCTGCAATCCTAGTCAAACTGGGAGACCGATAATTATCTTATCAGAGATCGTGACGTGATCCTCAAGGATCCTAACGCGATCCTAACACATCTAGCCTACGACCCAGTCTTACTAAGGCTCTTCTTCCTATCACTATATAAAGGGGTCTACCCCCCCCCCCCCAGGTATGGGACAATGACACACATTCATGCTTTTTCAAAGTCATTATCATGTAGCTGCGCTCTAACTTAAGCATCAGAGAGTTCTCCGTCGGGAACCCCACCCGGCGGTCACTCGTTTTCTGTTTTGCAGGTCATCGGTCCAGGCTCGGGTTCCGCAACATACGCGGAGCATATTTTTAGCAGCAATAGCATGAATGTCTGAGTGATGGAAATTACGGAGTATTATTTTCAACTTATTTAGAAATTGTGCTCTTTACTGAGCTTTAGGTCTCGCATAGATCGGTTTCTTCTACGCACATTTCTCGTAGCGGGGAGTTGGAGAATGAAGTTTCTTATCAGTTAACGAGTTCTATGATCACATCGGAGCCATAAGAAAATGTTGTATCAGGAATAGTACATCCTCCTTCCTTACCAAAAATCAAGTTGCTCCTGTGGATAATAACACCTACACATAGTTCCTTGTCATGTCAACCAACAAAAAGAGACCAACAAATCATCGACTTTAAGCGTGCACGTGGGTGTTTGCGTTCAACATCATATCCAATAGATTAATTGCTAACAATTTGGTCAGTTGCACAGATGTAGAATAATTGAGTCGACAGTTTATAACATGTTGGTGCTGATGATAGATTGTTATGTAATGTGTTTGTATTGTAAGTGAAGTTCAAGACCCAAAAGATTTTGGGTTTTGTTCTTTGTCCCACATTAGAGAGAAAATGAACTTTCTCGTTTTGGATTTTGTTCTTTGTCCCACATTGGAGAGAAAATGAACTTTCTCTCTCCTTATAACCAAGCACATGGTACATATCATTTGAATTATTTTGAGATGTTTTGGAGGGAAGATTGGGAATGTTACTGTGCGGTGCGCATGTGGCGCATTGTGTGTGCTTTAGTGGGCGCACTTGGCGCTTGGCGTGAGCACGTATAACGCGTTGATTTATATATGATCTAACGGCCCATATTTTACTAATTTTCAGAATTATTTCTTTCAATTATTTATTTTAATGACTTTGAAAGTAATTTCGAAAAGGCACCGGAAATAACAGGTATTTCTGTTATTTTTTGATTGGTTGTGTCCCTTCATGAAGGGGTGGCTGTGAAGTCCATATATAAGATTCTGAAATTCAGAATAATTCACTTCAGCATTTTTCAAAATTTTGAATTTCAATTTCTTCAGTTATATACACAATTTCGAGGAGTAATTCTGAAACGAATCTTTAAAATTGCTATCTGCAAATTGTTGGTTTGAGTAATCCTGGAGGTGATTTGCCATTAACCCGATAACAAACTCGAATCGAGTGGGGGCAAATATCGCCTTAAAGACAGTGTCTTTAGACGCACCTTAAGCTATTGAATTTTCGTTTTCTTCTTCCTTTCTACAATTTCTCTCCAACATAACATGCATATGACCCTTCCTCAGTATATCAAAGGGTCCATTGCTCCACAGGAGAGATACCCCATTTTAGTTGTGGTTTAGTCACCAACCAACATCAAAAAGGCATTTCCTGCATGAGTCTGGTGTAAGAGTTGTTGCAGAGTTAAATCAAATAATAATGTGTTAAGAGAAAAAATTGTTTTTTTTTTTGTGGCTAGCAGGGTGGACCATATTTACTATAAAGGGCGACAACCACCTAAGGGGCACAGAGACAGTTGAGTCGGCACATGGAAAGCCAAGATAGAATTAGGTCTTCAAGGCATTTCATTTCATGTACCCCCTCATTAATAGCACCAAGCAACAGCAAGAGAGGTCTTCAATTAGACTAAAAAATCTGCATCACCCATTTCAACAGTTTGTCTGCTCGAATCAGTCTCCGAATAAATACTCTTTCCTTTGCCATAAACATAAAGTACGCGTGACGTGACGTTGGAAAGGCGAAAGATCTGCTCTTTGTTAAACCAAATATGAGATTTTAGCGACAAAAGTTATTTTACAAGTGTCCAACTCTTGTCGAATAAAGTTTTTCTGAAAGAAAAGGATGGGTTAAGATATTGTTAAGTTACCATCTGCTCTAAAAGCTTAAGCTTATAGAGAATGGGCCTAACAATGTATATCATGCTTAACACTCCCCCTCACGTGCAAGCTCCCGATTGCACGTGAAAAGATTAATTAAGGTGCACCACCACCAAGTGTACAAATAAACGAGTGCAAATTGCACTATAATAAAGGGGGACCAAATATGCAAGCGGGAAGAATTGAACCCAAGACCTTGCCAAACCAAAGCTCTGATACCATGTTAAGTTACCATCTGCTCCAAAAACTTAAGCTTATAGAGAATGGGCCCAACAATGTATATCATGCTTAACAGATATTTAGAGGGAAAGACTCAATCTCAACTCTATTGGAAGTGGATCAAAAAACTTCCTATAGCCTATCATTGAGTCGATGAATGCGTCCAACTTGCTACCACTCTCTTTCTGATGTCACTTAATGTCCCTCTCCCGGTGATATGATGATGAATATATTCTGGCTAGAGCATTGATAAGAATCTTGATCACTTTTATCAAATTATCTGGAGAAAAGTAAGATCATTTGTGGATACAGGGTCATCTTGGCTGTCCCTTGAACTAAATGTCACAACTTTATATTTTTTTGGTGTCTCGGACATATGCCAAAATTGGAACTACTAATGTTCTTACATCGAATCTTGAGGGTGTAGTTGACATCTTTATTTTTTTTTTCCTGACGTTCCTTGGTTGCGTTCTGAGATGGAAAAAGTTACATCCTTCCCTTGTTGTGACACGTGTCATGTAGGGACTACCTAGGGACTCTCGCTACTCCTACATGGATCGGACTTTCATTAATCTACTAAGCGTCCTGCATTATATTGTTTGTTATCCACTCGCTCCCTCTGGACAGTCCAGATTTCGATCACAACACATTCGCAAAATGTAAGTGTTGAAGTCTAAATGTCATTCACCATTGGGTCGTTTTTAACATAGTTCATCTCAAGTTATAATATTCATGCAACAAAAGCGTGTCCTTAGGTTGGAGAAAATCTTGGCTAGCCGTCCCCCTCAAATACATGATATTTTGAATGAAAATTTTCATGTGTGGTTACAAAAAAATTTAAACCACATATGTTTAAGAAGAAACTTCTCATGATTACTTCAGCGTATGCAACTCCTGCATAAGAGATCAATGAAAAACAAGTCACTTGTGCATCTATAGGACTAAAGGTTATTAGCAGACTCTGAACCTGATATAGAAAGCAAGTGCATAAGTACAAAAAGTGCAAGCTTAAAAGAGAAAACTCTTTTGAAAAGAACGAGATAATTAATAGATTTAAACTTAACAATTATAAACTGATCTTATATTAACTAACATAGTGGTTATTTGTGATCTCTTGGCGTCCAACAATGTGGTATAAATGAGCTGAATGAAGCTGGCCTCGCACATCCATTATGATTCATAATTTTCACCTTCTGGTTTGCTCAAAACTTAAACGTCTGCATATCTTATTTTTCTTGGCTCAGTTCTTTCCGTAACCAATCCTGGCTTGTTTATGCAACAAGCAATCCCCGGGCTAATTCAAACTGTTTAGGCTTCGTGTGTTTTGTTTTCTGACAAAAATGCTAGCCACCGTTGTGCAGAGGCGTTAGTTTTGTTAGCACAGTAATAATATGTGCTCAATTTGTACGGTCGGTCTGTTGGATTGTATGGCTATAAGCCATATAAAATAAAGTCATCGTTTGAAGGATAAAGTAGTCTCAAACAAGAGGATAAAATAATTCCCAAGTGATAATTTATTTTTGATAATGTCTAGTTAGTCTTTGGGTAATTTAACTAGAATGGTCTTATGGGAAGTAAAAGACATAGCCAACTAGTTGGTTAGTTATGCGGAGATTGTTATCATTCAATCAATATGCAAGGAGCTTTCATCACAATATTATATAATCACGGTAAACCGCGGGCAAAAGTCAGTGTGCATTTACCTCAAATATACCAACGTTTGTAAAGTCATAATCCCTATTACATAAATCCGCCCTAGCGTTGGCCCTAGAGAGACTGTAGACCTTGGATTCGGAATTTGGTTGTTTACAACAAACATATATATAGCGCAGCAATGGATTCATTGTTGTCCCAAGTCCCAGTACCAACGACTTTTTAAATGGTTGAGGTTGAGATTGAGATAAATCCACAGCCACGCCCCCAAGGGACCAACAAACCATAATATCATGGATTTAGCCCGTCCTCTTAAAACGTACAATCAAAACCCACCGACGCCCGACTCCCGACTCGGTCGGTCATCACTGAATCACATGGCTACAGCATTCCTGGATCATCATGTTTCCAAATTTTGCGGGCCAACCAAATTATCCTGTGCAAGGGTAACAAAAGTAGAAGCTTTACTCGCTTAAAAACTAGAAAGGGTAACAAAAGTAAAAGTAGGTTTTCAAGCTCTACTCTCTTTGGGTGGGCAAGGGTTGGGCTGGGCACAGTGATGCCCCGTTAGCCCATATAACTGAGCATATCTTGTAATGCCAAAGCCTAATATTTTGAATATAGATTGACATTTTGAAGAGCTACTTGTGCGGAGTTACGACTTACATTAAACCTTAATTCTACACAGGAAATAAAACCTTTTTTTGTCCTGCTTTGAATGGAAAATCTTCGCAAAAGCTGGGAAATGCGCATGAGCTAGGTTACCCACTAGATATGAGGGCCAATGGCCCCCTTAGTTTTTCGAGGGCAAAATAAACAAAGTAACGCAAATTTATGCGTATAACGTCAGCATGACGATTTCAAGAGTTGTGACTATGCAGAAAAGGCTTTGATCGTGATGTCTCGGCAAATAAACAAGCTAACTCAGAAAGATGCCAAAACTGAAGTGAACAACAAATTCTTGGACCAAATTGGTTATTGTTAGTAGTAACTACAACGCAACAAAAATACACTCTGGTTATAGTAGAATTTACAACTCTATCCATTTTATAGTAGGATTTTACAACTCTAATCCACTTTTTTTTTTTTCATTTTTCTCTTCTCTTTTTAGAGCTCGGTCAAGAAATAGCAGTTCCGTGATGAATAGGATAAATAGTCAGGGAGTCGAAACGGTTTTACGGGAATAGAGGGACTTAAACCCTCACGATTTTTAAAGTCGAGGGACTTTCCTCTTCTCATAAATTTCATTGTTGCCGGTATTGACATGTAGAATGGGATGGGGTCTACGCCCAGAGAAAAAGCAACTAGAGCCCTTAATTATTTTATTCCCCTTTTTGGGTGTAGGGTTGGGGATGCATGATAACTTGCCAATTAATTACTTCTGAATTCTGAGAAATTTAATAAAATTAATCATGCGTTCAGGAACTTGACACAAATACAACTTGGTTACCCACTTATCATCATTCAGTCGTAAAGCAAGCCAGAAGATTTCACTCCAGTCAAGTGGCTGCAAAATAACAAGTACGAAGAATCTTCCGAGGACAAGTAAAACGTAAAAAAAAAAAAAAAGAAAGAAAGAAAGAAAAAAATGATACTACAACTTACTAACGATAGTAAGGAGGCTGATCCAAAGGCAAAGCGCCGCCAGGTCGCATATTTGGCTGATGAGCAGGAGGTGCACCTCTCATAGCGTGAACACTGGGACTCATTGGGCTGGAATGCCCAAGGGGTGAGGAACCAGGAGGAGTTGCCGAAGTAGCATAAGCCGGAAGAGGCGGCTGTCCATATGTCTGACCTGGAAACGTGCTGGGAACTGAAACAAAGGACGTTCTGCCTGCCTGCATTTGTGGATCCCATGATGGAACTTGTCCTGGTGCTTGAGCCTGCACAGAACTGCCAGCAATGAACCCACTCCCAGGAGCAGCAGCCTGAGGATTATGCCAAACTGGTGCTGCAGCAGCAGGGCCAGAAGGTTGTGGCATTCCAAGCAAACCTTCCACAACCGTGTAATCTCTACTTTTCTCACTAAATGCCTGGAGAAGTCACTTCCCTAATCAAGTTCATGCAACGATATCGCATAAAATTGCAATGGACGGGATAAGAAAGCATGCATAAAAAATTGCAATGGATGGGGTAAGGAAGCATACATTCATCAAATCTTTTACTCGATCAACACCAGAACCACTTTCTTGAAAGTTTTAAATTTATTCCCACTTAAAGTTTTCGACGAATTAACTCAAAAGCACTTATTTATACCTTTACATTGAGATCAGTATGACGAGAGTATGATAGATGAAGCTTACAATAGCCACCATCATATATGCAGTGTCCCTCTAAAGCATCTTTGGAAGCTGCTGCAGTTGCAACATCTGGAACAAAGCAAGCCATATTTCAGTCAGCAGGCTGCACAATACTACAATAGATACATGTTTTCTGGACTACGTGGTTGTTTGATAAAACTGAAATTAAAGTGCTGAAAAAGTTAAGCGTTGAAATCGTAAAACTGAAAACTTTAAGCGACTGAATTTTTACTAAAAAATAAGTTAACACGTTTAGTAAACCAAAGCAAATGTCTGGAAATTGCTTATTTACAAATTTATCCATTTTACCAAAATTATGTATTTGCTTATGTAATTTATAACTTTTTTTGGAAAACTAAAATCGTGTTAGTGGTGGTGGTAGTGGCAGTGACGATGGAGTAATAGTTGTGCTGGTGGTGGCAACGGCGACAAAAAAGTGTCAATGGTGACGGTAATGGTGTGTTGAAAACGTGATTTTGGTAATTGTGATGATAACGATAGGCGGCGACATAGTGGTCATGACAGTGGTTGTAGTGCGGTGAATCTTTAGATAATTTTGGCGACAATGAACGTGGTGACAATAACAGAGGTGGCGGTGTCCTTGTGGTGGCGGCAGCAGCAGCGGTAATTGTAGTGGTGGTAGCAAAAGGAAATAATGATTGTGGTAAAAGTTATATTGTGGTGGAGGGGGTGTTGCCAATAAATTAATTAAGGCGGCATCATTGGTAAAAAAAATTTATGTAACAATATGTTATATAATTTTTAACCATCTCACTTAAAATTAAGTGATCAACATTAAGTAAGTCCACCCTGACTTAGAATTTTAGTCTATTTTTGGTAAGAAATAGCTTTTTAGGTGATACGATGTTTAGCGTTATCAAACGCACTAAATTAAAAATCATTGAAAATTTTAACTTTTAAGTGCTTAATTGCATTATCACACTCATCCTAAGCTTCATTCATGTACCATGGGTTCTTCCCATGTGCATGTGGTAGAGCACATTTTCTCCTTGAACATACAAATTTGTAACTCTGTGTATGTGTATTTCTGTCATGGGTCAGTCTCCAAATATCAAGGCTGAGGGGGCTGATGAGAATGGGCTCTTGTGGTGCAGAAGATGGCGTTGATGATGGTGAAGAAGAAAAAGCAATTGATAAACCCATTAATGGATTCAAATTGAGTTAACTATTTACCGAGATACTTCCTCTTTCAGCAACCGTGGCATCTACTTATAAAGCAGCCCATGATTTTGGGACTATGAGGGCCAAGTAGCAGAGGGGATGTATAAAGGAGCTTCAGGTCCTTTGGATCGACTTAAAATTCCAGCTGTAATGACACCCATGCCGGGACACATACAAGAATTGCCAGCCATTGCATGTGGGATTCTGGGGAATACCAACTCTAGGTTGCTGAATAGGAACCACATGTGATTAAGCTGCTCTTGCATGCTTGCGGAAGGGTTCAGCCCGCAATATAGGACATAAGTCTTTCAACCGGCAACATGGAAGAAAACTTATCTGCAAAGGCTCTGTCCATTACCGTGAGTCGCACATGATTTCACCAAATTTTAGCTTAGGCAGATTGCCACTCATTTTTGTGATCAATGAACACCTCTTTTCTTACTCAACCCAATTGGATCTCCATTAATTGATGTTCTTCTCTATCCTTTTTTTAAGGAAGATTTGCAATCTATTGTATGAAGATTGCTTTATATATTAATAAGACTGAAGTTGGCTTTTAAAACAAAAAATGTGTGTGCACAGGTGAGCGCTATGCGGAGCTGCGTGGGAGAGGGGGACAAACCAGGATATTGGATTAGGGCCTGAGTCCCACCGTTCTTCTCAAAAATGGCAATTTTCTGTACAGTTCCATATGCAGAGAATACCTGAAAGTAAAAATTAAAAATGTCACATGTGCCAAATTTCAACAGTAAAATACATTCATCTGACAATATTAAAGCACAACTTCTCACCATGTGAAGAACATCGACTGTGACAGCATATTGCATATTCTCGATCGACGCAAGAAGCACATTACTCTCCGATTCAACTTTCTTCCCATCAGCACCTACAATAGGCTGGATATCATGGCCAGTTAGTACTTGGTAAACATCATAAAAGAAAAAACATGTTACAAAGCCAGAAACTTACAGGGACAAATCCCTCGATTGCTGTCGGATTCACTGGAAGATATGGGTTTGTGTAGTCCCTGTAGGTTAAAAGGAATAATGGTGGTACATGTTATGAATTACTAGACACATATCAGGTGGAACGTCAAGCAAGAGGAAAATGCCAATCATAAAGCAAAATTCCAGGCAAGAAACTAAAAAAGAAAAGGAATGACGAAAGAGATTCACATATCGTAACCAAAATGAAGCTTGCAAAGCCTAGTTCCTACAATTATTAAACGCTATGTTAACTCTAAAAATATTCACTAAGCAGCCCTTGCCAAAAACCTAAAAGCCTCGGAGCCCGCATACACAAATCACAAAGCTATCACCCAAAGCAGAATATGTTTTTTAAAAGGATCTCTAGCGAAAACCCTAAAGGAGAATAATCGCATCCAGGAAGAGAAGTGCAAACTAATCAAAGAAACATCTGGCAGGTTTGCCGACATTGTGCTTAGATATCGAATGGAAATAGAGTTGTTTTTTTCCTTTTTCTTCATGAATAAGTAGAAAGAAATTTATCTGGAATAAAAAACCACTGCAGAATATAGAACTCTTTTCCACGCATATTCAGTGATAGCCACACAACGCACTCGCAAAACAGAATGACATTTAGATAGAAATAAACAAAGAATGTGGTCATTGGAATATATCGATAGTAAGTGTAGAACATCCATGAAGCTATACAGGTTTCATCATTAAAGGTTTGCCAAGATAATCAGAGAAGTGCAAGATGGATCTGACTTTTGTCTAGTAATACGTCGTGTACATGCAAACAAATATAGTTGGCAAACTTTTGCATAAAACTGATTTTGCATTCTTTCATAGGTTAATGTCTCACACTAACCTATGACTTCGTCAAAACACTATTGGGAATTTTGTATAGTATGCTCAAATCCATATAAGGCTTTAGAAATCATTACAATCTCAAAGTCAGTTTGAACTTTAGTATAACTGTCTCCAGGGCGTAGTGTAGCATTTAGCTAATAGACACTTTCTCTTCGTTATGTAGTAATAAGTTTGCTGCACATATATGAGAATTTTGTATAGTATGGCTCAGATACATAGAATGCTTCAGAAGTCATTACAATCTCAAATCAGTTTGAACCATAGCTTAATATAATTGTTTCACAGGGCATAGTGAATCATTTAGCTAATGGAAACATTCTCTTCGTAAATTATTAGTAAGTTTTCCACATATTTTTAACAACAATTAACAACCTCCCCTCCTCCCCGGGGCAGAAAGAATACGGTAACAATAGATTCTCTCCACGTTTTAGCATATTGTGCACCATCTTTGAGGCTAAAGGTTCAAAAACTGTCATCTGTTGAAGAAACGGCTAGAGCTTGAATGGCATAAACTGGACCACGTATACCCTTTCCCCGCCCTTTTGTACAAAAAGGACAAAGAAAATTTAATATAAGGTTGAAGAAATCACACATGCATATCAAGTATAGTCTTTCTTCAAATGCCAGTCATAAGCATGGCCATAAAATATCAATGATACTGCTAGAGCCACATATCTCAAAATTCTCACAACAATCTTGAATTCAATTCAAAAATTTAAGAAAAGGTGCATTTTTATCAGCCCAGTTAAAGAATGAGACTTCACGATTAAGAGGGAGTCTCTTTCATACTCATTCACAAACTACATGTAAGTCGCATATCAAGCAATTTATCCAACACAAAATGGAATCCCTTCAATTTCAACCAGTGTGCAAGGGTACATGATCAATTAGATTTCCCTTTCACAAACACTATTTTCCTTGTATTTTTTTTTTCAATTTTTGATTGGGCTGTTTCTTGGTATTATTCTAAAATTCTTAGAGTTTTCACCCTCTATACTAAAAAGTAAGTAAAACAGAGTATACTTACTTTTAGTAAGTATACTAAAAAGTAAGTAAAACAGAAGCAAGAAATACTCAAAAATGTGGCCATGGTGACAGTATCAATCAACAAGTGTAGATTCAAAAGCCAAGTGTGTGTTAAAAATGTCCCAGTGCACAAAGCTCCCCCCATTCCGGGGCATACAAAACTGCGTGTATCTTATCAAAATTTAGGTTCCGATATAAGATAGCAATGAGCGATGAATCATTACTGTTTTATGATGTCATGCGCCAAAGCTAGTTAGACAAAATTAATGATTTTAGAACCTGAAGTCCAGTCTCTAAGCCCACAGATTGAGAACAGAGTCAACAGACTGCAAAAGCTGGCAAACAACATTTGCAACATCGGACATTTCAAATGCATGACTACATAAATATGAAGCTTGAGTTTCTTTTTAGGTTCATAAACCTGACCTTATGTGGTAATTTCCTAAAAATTCAAACCAAAGCAGGAAGGCGGTACTAAAAATGCAGCGTTAAAGACAATGATAGTGAAGTCTAATAAAGCAATTTTTTTGGGGAGAGAGATTTATATTAGCGTCTAAGTGCATATCACACCAAATACAATAGTAGTAACACCTTAGCAAAGTATCACCTTGTACTTATGAAGACCAAACTGATAAATAATACTAATACTGCATAGATCCAAGGCAGAAGTATACTAACGTCTTGCAGTCAACTCGATCACACGCCAAATTAAATGGTAATAGTCAAAGTCAATGTTAGTGGGAGTCATATAAAGCAATTTTGTTTGGACGAGAGAACTATACTAACATCTAAGTGGATCTCACACCAAATCCAATAGTAGTAACACCTTAGCAAAGTATCATCCAGTACTTATGAAGGCCAGAGTGAAAAACAACAATACTGTATAGGTCCAAGGCAGATGTATACTAACATCTAGTCATCTAGTCGATCACACACCAAATTGAGTCATAGTAGCAGTATCTTGTTGCACTTGTGAAGGCCAAGGTGAAAAAGAATAATACGAAACACTGTCGCTTAAAAACAATCAAGTTTTAGAGATGTTGCTATTTGAAAGCATAATAAAGATGTATTCAGTATGGAAAGATAAGTTGAGATCTTCTGCTTAAAGGGATGAGTAGAAAAAATGCAAAAAGAAAAGCTATTTTTCCATCACACTTAAAGATTCTAATATCATCAACTAAGGTGAAGTCAGAGAAGCATTAAACTACTACGATAAGATGAAGGAAATTACTAAGTGGCCATGAAATACACATCTGTATTTTAGCTGCCGAGCTTCACTAACCCCTAGATGACAAAAAACACACACATCAATTAGCATGAACTCAACAGCAGATTATAATAAACACTGGCATAAGAAGAAATAGCGAAGCATTAGATGATTGAATAAAAATAGAAGAAGAGTTAATTCATGACCTGATGATCTCAGTATTACCTGCTCCTGTGAGATTGGAACTTAATGTTTAGATCAGTGTGAGCAGAGTAAGAGATACGCAAATGGCATGAACCAACATGGTCTGGAAGTAAATACCTGAATGTTGAAGTAAACTTATTCACGAGGTTTGCAACTTCAAAACAAAAATCAATGCAAAAGTAAAGGAGGCAAATAGAATCTGTGCTGGAAAAACTAGTTAAAAGAAATTGCATGCCTCGGAATGCTTCTTCCATCCAAAGCTTCCTTTGCTGAAGCAGCAGTTTCAGCATCACTGAACTGAATAAGTGCCTGGCGGGATAAACACAAAAGCATGGTTAGCGTATCAAGAGTGCCGAGACATACAAAGACTCTGTATCCCTTCCTAAATGTATGACCTGGAAACCAGCAGCCTTCTCGAAAGTAGCAATTTTGTGCACAAAGCCAAAAGCTGAGAACACCTGCAACAGAGTTCAATCGTATCTGAGCATACCAAAATAAGAAAAATTAATTGTTCCTTCACCAAAGCCATCTCAGTCGCCACTGAAGCGAGGCAAAAAAAAAATCCAACAGCTCAGGTTTAAGTGCAGAATAACACCTGTATATGTACACCTTAGAAAGGAGAATGACGCACACGATAATATATCCAGATGTCTCCAAAAAGAATCTAAACAAGAACCATCATCATCTGTGATTTATTAATTTCAATATAATCAGGTTTCTATTCCAACAAAACAACAAAAAATTAATAATCGGACTTGTGTTGACGCTAAAAGACCACCCAAAATTCCCAATTGAATACAAGAGGAAGAACCCAAAACGTAGATCACATGTGATTATGCCAAGGAAAGCCAGATCTACATGCTGAAAGGGTTTCCAAATAAGCAATAAAAAGCAACAAATAAATCCATGTCGAAATAGATACGTAATATAGAAGCTCACCCAAAAGATAAATGCAGTCAGAGAGAGGGACGAGAGAGGGGGGGAGGGAGAGAGAGAGAGAAACAATGGCAAAATTCTTAAAAACATTGTTGATCGCTGGATATGAGTAAACATGTCACAAGTCAAGAATCGACACAGTATATCATAATCCTGGAGAGAGAGGATAAACCGGGTGTAGATCGTTTTTTCACATGGATCACCGACACAAGACCTGTTATGTTCAATATAATGAGCCTATAAAGGCAAAGCACTCACCAAGTGTATAGTTTCGATACTAACATCGCCAGCTTCTACACCCTCGATAGTTACAAGCAAGACATTTCCCGCAACATCTCCTGGGCCCTTGTTGTTGACAATTTCGTGTCTGTTCGAGTACTGAATATATACAGTTTTACCACGAACTGACGCAGGCTCTGAAGACGAAGCGTAATATGTAACCATATTAATGGCCTGGTTAAGATCTGCCTGCAACATGAACAAAATAATGCTTTCATCACCAGAAATCTCCCAAATTTTAAAAGTGGTCCCAGCAAATAGTATGGGGTAAACTAAATTGTGTCATTATAAAGAAGTTGCCAGTTGGACGCATTGAGACAACACCTTTCAAGCAAGAAAAAATCGATCCCATTTTTTATATAAAAATTCAGGTTATTTGCAAAAAGAAGGCACGAGTAGCAGGGATGCAATCATGTATACGAAGAGTATAGAACTAGTAAACTATAGAGGACTTGAACTCCCCAGAAAAAGACAAGAGTCTTATCCACATGAATAATGTGCTTAGCACCGAGAACTTGAGCTTCGCCAGCAGAAGCTCCACCGCTTTGAAAGCCCTCTGTTCAATTTCTCCAGAGAGAGCAAAACATACACAGGGGTGTGGCATCTGAAGCTTAGTCTTCTTTTGTTGCCTACTATACAACGACGAAGATGGCATCAAATCCACTGACCTTGCAACAACCCAAAGGATCCCAACTGGGAGAATAACATAGCCCAAATTTCCCTATGAAAAGAGCAAATGAGCAATGTAACAACACATTATCCACACTCCCCATCCAACTGGCAATTCACATATGTACCGTTTCGATTATTCCTCCCTCTCTCCCACTCTTTCTCTCTCTTGCCACCACACACCGCCATCCCTCAGCCTCCACTGAGAATGTATATATGCAGAAATTGCCTCTTGAGGTTGTGTGCCCATTAACATGGTGCCACCACTCACCCTCTATGCCACTACAGCCACAGTTGCCAAAAGACATGGCCTGGGCTCTCAAGTACAACAAAGGATGTAGTTTATTCAGAGGCAACCTACGTGTGGTGATACACAGAATTCTTTTCCCAAATATACTGCACTGTTTTGCATGTTGCAGTACTCCTACCCTCGCTACATCTTATATTTATCAAAACATATGAGCTGCACTACAACCTTTACACTCCCTCCGTCACATAACTTTTGTCCTCGATGACCCTACGAGTTCCTAAAATACAACTGGAACATGCAGGCGGTAACTTCACTTGCGTTTTGTCCTGGTTTGACTGGTCAAATACTACTGATTTAAATAATAGTTACAAAGAAAACCGATAATGTCTGAGCAAAATCAAGCTAAACAGGAACCCTAAGTCCCATCTGTCAGCAAAACCTTACTCCCTCCGTTCCACTGGTTTTCCGTGTATGACTTTTTTGCAAATTTTTAGGACATATTTGGTAAATATGCATGCTGATTCCATTCAAGATTTGCACCCTAGCTTTAACTTGACAAGTGCTACTTAATTAATCCAAAATTTTTATTTAAGCTTTATTCGATGTTCACATGGAACGAAATCTATCTTACGACTTGCAAAGAAGTCAAAGGGAGAAAATCCAACGGAACAGAGGTCGTACATCTAGCGACAATCCCTTTAACTAAGAGATGAAGAATACTCACGAATTCGACGAAGGCCTGGTTGCGGTTGGCGCCAACATTGCACTTGGTGTTGACGATCTTTCCGAAGGGTTTGCCGAGCTCGACAAGCTCCTCCTCGTTGCACTCCCACGGCAGGTTGCGCAGGTGCAGTACCTTCGACGGCGTCTGAGTGTACCTGAACTGCGGCTGGCCCGACGTCGACATCCCGCCCCGATTCGCTTTGGGTTTTCTCAAGTTTGGCTATTGGGATTGCACGATGTGAGTTGAGACCACGTGGTCTGTGATTTAGGGTTTGAAATAGGTGCTGGAGATGGGTTGTCGAATTTTCTGGCGTTGATATATATATATATAAATAACCTTTTTTTGGCTTTATATATGTAGCGTAAAGATAAGGAAGTTTTCTTTTCTGTTTTATTTTCTTTTGGTTAAAAGTGATTTTCTTTCCATATTGTTTTGCTTGTGACCCAAAGGTGCCACTCGTTATTGTTTTATCTATTTAATTTCCTTTGCACCAAAAAAAAGTTATTGTTGTTTATTCCTCCCTTTATATTATATTTATCTATACTATATATATATAAAAGAAAAATATAATACGGTGTAACACCTTTTTTTGGCTTTATATATAGAAACATCTTTTTTAATTTTTGGTATATTATCCTTTGAGTGTTACACTGACATGACTAGTCCTGATAAGTGTTCAATTTAAGGACAAAAAAGTAAAATATTTATTTTTTGCTCATCACATTTTTAGTTACCTAAAAATTCTCTCACTCTCTCAAATTACGTAACTTCATTTTCTGGCATCTCCATCTCTATTGAGAAGCTTCAACTTGCAAAAACTACATTACAGGTCTAATAGTCTGGAAATTTTTTTTTTCCGCGTTCTGTATTAGCTCTATTTGGCTTTGCATGTGTCTTACACTCCATTATTTTTTTCGCCTTTCATTTCATTTTTTTTGCCCCTTCCTATTTCAGTTCTTCGCATCTCCTTTAAACAAAGCAATCTGCAAAAATAACAGTTAACTTCCAACTTTCATCCACTCCAAACCTCAAGCAGAATTAAAGATATTTCTCTTTTCCAATTCGCATTTCTCTTTGTCGGCGGCCACCAATTAGCGGGCGTTGTTGTTGGATTGGTTACTGGGTAGTTTGATTGCAGTGATGTCGCCCAAATATCGAGATCGGCCGGCATTAGTGGTGCGGGATTGATTGTGGGTGGCTGTCGGCGACAATGTGGTGGCCCATCGGTCACGGTGGTGGTGTGTGTAGTGGGTTGCAGCAACGAGCAGTGGGTGGCTTTTGTCGGCGGTGTGGTGGCCGTCCGATGGTGTTCACCAAGCGTAGGTGGTCACCGGTTATGGTGGGTTACGCTCGGCGGTGAGTGGCTTTTGTCACCAAGCAGAATTAAAGGTATTGTTGTGTGGCGATGTTTGTGTGTGTATGATGGGGTGGGGACTGGGGACGGAGCTGATGGCTAATGGGAGTTATTTTTGTTGGTTTGGTTCATTGAAATGGGTTTTCATTCAATACAACCTACGTGCAATGTGATGGCTTTGAATAGCTTTGGAGTTGATGATAAATGCTTTATTGTATGATGATAATGACATTGGTCGTATAGTGTTATATTACCAAACTGAGATATTATTGTATTTTTTGAATAATTGAATAGAGTCTTATGAATTCTAATGAATGGAACTGGGATATTATGACTTTCAAGAATGGTAACGTTACACTGTGACGACGTATTACATAGAGTCTAATTGTTTCTTTACATAATCTTTGGTGTTACTTATTTGAAAGTGATGCCAGGGAAAGTGGGTTCGCAGTCGACGTGGAGGTGCCACAAGGAATGCAGTCCGAGTCAGATGCCAAGTGCGCTGACGTGGACACAGTAAGGGTGGAGAAAGGGCTGAGACCAAGCGCTTCCCAAACAGAACCTGAGGGTGGCAGTGCTGCGAGGGCGATGGCACAGGGTGAATACACGACGACAGTCACAGTCCGACGCTTAGGTCCAGAGTCAAGGTCTTGTATGTTTCTCTTTCTAGGATTATAGAGTGAGAAAGTGAAAATGTCAGAGTTCCGATAATCTGAAAATATGAAGTCCTGCAAACGAATTCTCAAGACCTCTATTTATAGAGGTTAAGATGATGATGTCATCACGCGACACGTGGCGCTCCCCCTAGGAGTGACACGTCACCGGGGGGTCCACAGCTGCCGGTGCTCCATGGACTGTCGAATCGCATATTCACCCGCCCTACCCTGCACAGCGTCGCTCTGTCTGTCTGGAAAGACTGGCTCCCACAGCGTCGGTGTGGCCAGAGAATCCCCTTGATCTAGCCACCAATTTAAGCCCTTACAGAGTCCCACAAGCCTGGCAGCGGTGGGAAAGACCCGACGCCCAGCTGCCAGGTGGACTAGGCGCGATGCCCTCTGAAGACCTGCTCCCGTCTTGGAGTGACCCGGGGGTCATAGTCCCTAGGGGTGCCGACTTTAACCCCCAATGCCGGAGCACGTAGGCCAGTCACGAAGACACCCTGACGGAGATAAAGTCCGGAGGAGTCGCCTATCCCGTGGGTGAGTCCTTGTGCCGGAGCACTCGGAGCGCATCAAGGTAGCAATTCTGAGGAGCCGTCTACCCGATGGGCTAGGTAGCATCCCAGAGGAGCCGTCTACCTAGCGAAAGGGGAGTTGAAGAGCTCCCTGACAGAGATAGTGTCCAGGAGGAGTCGCCTATTCCGCAGGTCGAGGTAGCGTCCCGGAGGAACCGTCTACCTGGCCGGTAGAGGTAGCATCCAGAAGGAGCCGTCTACCTGGAAGAAGGGGAGTTAAAAAGCTCCCTGGCTGAGATAGTGTCCCGGAGGAGTCCGCTGTCTCCGCGAGTGAGTCCTTGTGCCGGAGCACTCAGAGCGTGTCAAGGTAGCATCCCGGAGGAGCCGTCTACCCGACTGGCCGAGGTAGCATCCCGGAAGATCCGTCTACCTGGCGGAAGGGGAGTTGAAAAGCTCCCTGGCGGAGATAGTGTCCCGGAGGAGTCGCCTATCCCCGCGGGTGAGTTCTTGTGCCAGAGCACTCAGAGCGCGTCAAGATAGTATCTCGAAGGAGCCGTCTACCTGGCAGAAGGGGAGTTGAAGAGCTCCCTAACGGAGATAGTGTCCCGGAGGAGTCGCCTATCCCCGCGGTGAGTCCTTGTGCCGGAGCACTCGGAGCGCGTCAAGGTAGCATTCCAGAGGAGCCGTCTACCCGACTGGCCGAGGTAGCATCCTGAAGGAGCCGTTTACCTGGCGGAAGGGGAGTTGAAGAGCTCCCTAGTAGAGATAGTGTCCCGGAAGATTCGCCTATCCCCGGGTATGTTGCATACTCCGGATAGTGGGTCGAAGCATGTTCCACGACCAAGGCAAGGTGCGCATGGTGTGGTGAAAGGATGGACCGATGCAAGGAGCATGGTAGTGTGACAGAGAGCCAGGGGCACGACTGTATCAGTGGTGCGGCGCATAGGCGCAGCGGAGTGAGTAAGGTGCTAGGGGCCCCGTCTGTGATGTCCTGGCGACAGGGTTCACAGAGTGACGTCCGGGCGACGGGGGTCGCGGAGTGACTTCTGGGCAACAGGGATAGTAGAGTGACATCCGGGGGACGGGGGTCACGGAGTGACATCTGGCGACGGGGGTCGTGGAGTGACTTCAGGGCGACGGGGTTGGCGGAGTGACGTCTGGGCGACGGGGGTTGCGGAATGACATTCGACAGAGAGCTAGGGGGCACGACTGTATCAGTGGCGCGGCGCATGGGCACAGCGGAGTGAGTAAGGTACCGGGGGGCCCGTCTGTGACGTCCTGGTGACGAGGGTCGCGAAGTGACGTCCGGGCGACGGGGGTCGTGGAGTGACTTCAGGGCGACGGTGGTGATGGAGTGACGTCCAGGCGACGGGGATCACAGAGTGACTTCTGAGCGACGGGGGTCGAGGGGTGATGTCCGGCGTCCTAGCCCTTGAAGAGTAGTGAAGATGCTAAGTATGGAAGCCAAAGGCCAACCCTTTGGGGGAATGCCAAGGCCAACTTGGGGGAGGCCAAGGCCAACCCCAGAGGAAGGCCGAGGCCGACCCCAAGGGGGGGCCAAGGCCGACTTCCTTCGGTAAGTGCCAAGGTGCGCCGATGGGCGAAGTGCGACAGTCGAAGCATGATGAGCAGTCTCGCAAGGATGAGCTTCTTGGTGACGAAGTCACGTGGAAAAAAGTGAGAAGTGCACATGACTTGAGCTTGTGCCTTTGACCGGTTGGAACCGTTGAATATTGCATGTTACTTGTGCGGACGTGTCATGCAAAATCGAACTCCCAGTGGGCCTTTGGATACGACCAAAATATGTTGGGAACAGAAAGCGATTGGGTTTAACATGTAAATTAAAAACAAACTGCATTGAGCTCTGTGATGTTATATCTACTTTTTTAACTTTTTGATGAAATGTTGTCTAAGTAGATTTCTTATGACTGATAGGATAAATCCACACGCCTCGCATTTGCACGGCAGCTCGTATTACTTATTAAGTTAAATCTTGGTTTGGTGTAATACTTTTTTTGGTATTAGATAACTTTGAACCCGTGACCTCAAGGATATGAGCCTTGCGCTATGTCTTTCTCTCGTGCTCTCGCTCAGTTGGAAAAACTTGTGTTTATGTTCTAAATGAAGCAGTTACGAGTGCTTCATCTTTCCCTCTCTGCAAGCTAAGAAACTCGGGGAAGTACGCCTATATATCTATATCGAGGGTATCCTACCCATATATATATATATATATATATGGTTTTCCATTAATAGGAAATCTCGATCGAAATGAGAGGAAAGCCATCCGGCAAACACTTCCTCTGCCATGTGAATCAGCGACTTTTACGCCCTGTTCATGATACTACCAACCTACAATGGTGACAAGTGGTATTTCAAGAATTAAAAAAAATGACGTAAAACAAAAATCTTAATTAGTAAGTAACTACCTACAAAACATGTTTAATTTTCACAAGTAAAAATTCATTAGAAAATATAGTTAAAAAAGATCAAAGGTCAAGTTTGATATGATAATAATATTTTGCTAACTTATTTTTGAACACGTGTGAATAACTTATTTTTCTATTATTTAATATTTAGTTTACTAAATATGACATGTATGACTAACTTATTTTTCTATTATTTAAGATTCAGTTTACTAAATATGACAATAAATACGTATATTTGATGTTTGATTTTTTTAAAACAAAATTTATACTATTAATTTTATTTTCGTACACGCATCGCGTGTGCCGCGGTGACTCGTATGTAATAATAATAATAATAATAATATACAGTATATTCATTACTAGAGCGAGGTATTTTTTCTTTTTTTTAGGCATCTCCCCCCAAAGTAAACTATTTGACCGACACAAATAAATAACTTCCTGCAATCTCGCCTACATGGGTCAAGTTGAAAGTGTAATGTATCATCGTGTTACATGGAATTCAATAACGTAAGTAAGAGTCTGTTTAAGATTGATCCTAAAAATTAGATTTCAGCTTATATTTTTATAAGTTTATAAAATTATATTTAATCTATTTTAAGCATGATCAATTTGTTGTTTGATAAAAGCAGTTGTAAACTATCATAAATTTACAAAAAGTATTTTCATAAAAGTGCTTAAATCAGCTTCAATATGATAAAATTACCATAAAGGACACTAAATAAATAAAATTTTAGTATCCAGATAATGCTAACATAACTTGTATTTGTGAATAATTATAATATAAAAATAAATTATCGAAAAGCTATTTTGACCCACTTACAAAAGTTGTTTATTTCTTATTGAAATTAAAATACCCGTAGTCTCACATTAGTGTTTATAATACAATAACTTTTCCAAGTTAGTTAAAGGGTATGTGATGTCCTTTCATGAGAAATTGAGGATAATATGGTAAATTTAAAAGTCAAACATGATTATGAGAGACGTGATTATTATATAATTCTTGCTTTGAAGGATTCTGAATTTAATCAGCTCTTAGGCCACGTTTGACACTCTCTTTTTTTTCCTCTTTTTTTTCAGTTTTGAAAATTGGAAAAAAAAAGTGCGTTTGGTAACCATTTTTTTTCCTTCTCCAATTTAAAAAATCAGTTTTTAAACTGAAGAGTAAAAAAAAAAACTTTAGAAACTGGTTTTTTTTTTTGAGACCACCACCACCACCCTCCCACCGCCGGCAGCCACCTCCGGTCGCTGATGACTGCCGACAGCCACCGCCGGCGACCACCATCAACAGCCACCAGCCACTGCCAGCCACCACCACCGTCGACCACCGCTACGCCCCACCACCGCCACCGCCACCGCAAACCACTCAAAAAAAAAGTTAAAATAAAAAGGGCAAACACAAAAACAAAAACAAAAACTCAAAAAAATAAAAGTTATCAAACACTCACTTGTTTTTGAAAAAAAAATAAATTAAGCTGCTCTTTAAAAACTGAAAACAAAAAAAAAAAGTTTTGTCAAACCAACCCTTAGTTTTTTGAGGCATATTAGATCTCTTAATCTTTTTTACCAAACACTAAGCTACATCATTTAATCTAGATTAAATCAGGTTTTACCATCTTAAAATCAATCTCAAACACTCTCTAAGATCAAAATTCACCACTTGTTAATTGCAAACTAATGCTTATTATTACAATCAAGAGAAATAGTCCATTCGCAACTACCAAAATTTACCAAAAGAAAAGATCTTATATGCTCCGCAGCATAGGCTATTCTGGTGATAACGTCGTCGTAGATGCTTACAGACGTGAGAGATAACAAACACCTCGTGCGAAAAAGGAAGCTCATAGACCAATCATGTCAAGTCATGCAACCCTATTGATCATGATATGAAGGCAGACTTCGTTGTACCGGTCAATCAGGATGCATAATTTCTTCAATGTCATGAACATTCGAGTTACTTCACAAATTAGAAACCTCCCTAAACCAAGTCACTCACAATATATATATATATATATATATATATATATATATATATATAAAATAAAATAAAGTGTCATTGCTAACCTACTTTGACCAAGACAGAGTAATACACTCACTGGAAGAACTGTTGCACATTCTCTAAGGCTTTAATTATTTAGTTTTTGTTTACAAACAGTCTTCACGTCTGTTAGTAATATCTAATAACTATCTGAGTGTACGTTTTTAATCCCAGCCCACCGTAACATATAAGAAAATCTTAAACAACATGCAACCAAAACCTACAGAAGACCATGTATCTGCTAAGTAAGGATTCGGGGTTGAAAATCAAAACCCAGACCCATTTGAGTGTTGATATTTGTCTTGATTACTTCCTCTTGCTCCTAAACGAGCAGTGACTATATTTCTAGAGGTTGCACGTCAAGCCCTTGATAATCTTCACACTTCCTTTGATAACAATTACTTTGCTTTTATAAAGTGCCTGCGCTTGTCTTTGATTGAGATGCCTCGCCCTTAGTTGATGAAGTTACGCGTAACATTGGGCTTGCTAAAACTTATGATGCCTAGTTGCAACGTGGTTGTGTCGAGTGTCCTTTGACAACTCCAAATGATGATAATGAGCCTCTTGGGGCATGGCTGGCAGGCAAAAAACTTCTCATTTGGACAAACTCGAGGAAAACAAGGTTGGCGTGAAGATTTTCAGGCCAACTGATGCCAATCACTCATCCTCATATATGGTTGCTAGGAATTCTCTTAATGCCAAAGTACATTACGTGTCACTTAAGCCACCGTAGTTTTTTTGGATTTTTTAACTGTGGGGTAAGCTCATTTGAGAATGTTTTGCACGTGTTTCAGTTATATTTTTCTTAACCTCTCTTTGATGTTTTCTTAGTAATTTTCCTCTCTACTACTGAAGTTTTTCTTTCTTTTTTTTCGAGACAAAAAATGAGCACCGAACACGAAATGATTAAATCACACAGAAAATTTGTATGACCCTGTTAGTATGTCGAATTTTTGTCTAGACCATTCAGTTGTGAAAATCAACGCTCTCTAACTATTAAAAGTTTAGGCATGAATTTCATGATAAACCCTCAAGAAGTCAACAACAGTTTTGACTTGAACTTGAAAAGAAAATTTGTATGACCCCTTTAGTATGTCAAATTTTTGTCTAGACCATTTAGTTGTGATGAAAATCAATGCTCTCCAACTTTTAAAAGTTTAGGCATGAATTTCATGATAAGCCCTTAAGAAGTCAACAACAATTTTGACTTGAACTTGAAAATTGAAGACGCTGAAAGTTGTCGAGGGTCCTTCTTGACGACATGGCGATGGCGCCAGGTTTGAGCCTACAAATTGTTGGTCATAGGACAGTCATGAATATTAGCTCCCAAGGGGATGAGCAGTGATAGTGAGAATCACGTACAAGTTGAGACTAACAAGCGCGGGAGATAATGGTTTTGGTTGTAGATGTTTGTTGGTCAAGGTTACTCTGAATAACTACCCCACTCTGAATGTCTGTCTCTCTCATATATTACTTCCATTTTCTATTGTGTTTTTTCCATCTGCCTTCAAGCAAAATACAAAATGATGAAACTTATGTTTGACCCGTTTAACATTTGTCCCGCCAGGATACATGTTTTACATTATATGCTAATTGTTGCTGCTAAAAATATGCTCTGCATATTTTTTGAAACCCCAACCTGAATCGATGACCTGCAATACAGAAAACGGGTGACCATCGGGTGGGGTTCCAGGCGGAGAACTCTCCGATGCTTAAGTCAGAGTGCAGCTATGGAATAATAGTTTTGAAAAAGTAGGAAAAAGATTGTGTCTTTGTGTGTGTAGTTCTCTACATACCTGGGAGTAGTCCCA
This sequence comes from Escallonia herrerae, assembly GCA_033070095.1. Lineage (NCBI taxonomy): Eukaryota > Viridiplantae > Streptophyta > Magnoliopsida > Escalloniales > Escalloniaceae > Escallonia > Escallonia herrerae. The sequence continues at coordinate 147,049 of JAVXUP010001842.1, read as the reverse complement.
TTTTTATACCTGTAGGAGAAGACTTCTAGTAGGATTGGGTCATGAGTCTGATCGTGTTAGGATCCTCGAAGATCATGTCACGATCTCTGATAACTCTTTTAAAGTCAGGATATGATAATTATCAATCTCACAGCTTGACTGGGATTACTGAGCATCTCCAATTATTGGGAGTTATTATGACACCCCCAACCCTAGTGATGTCACCAGAGCCGGGTCGTCAGTCATGACTGCATTATAAACCCTATCGATACAAAGCAATTCTAAAAGCATCCCTGAACATACATAAGGTTTCACAAAAAGCCATCTTTACAAAAAAATTTCATCGTAAAGCTCAACATGAGCACAGCGGAAATATTCACACAAAATGTCTAGTTTTCCAAAATGCGTATATCGCCGTCTTACTTTTCGGTCTACTGATTAAGCGCCTTCTCCTTCCCTTTCCTCGAAGTTTCCCCTACTTCGCCCTGACTGCCTAAAAACATCAGAGGTAAGGAATGAACGCAAATCGTCCAGTAAAGATAATACGAGGAACAACGCAGATAACGAAATGACAGCCTTGAGAGAAATGATAATCAATCGCCCTTGAGAGAAATGATAATCAATCTCAACGATATCAAGAATCCAGAATTTCAAAGGATGACACAACATCAATTCAATGGATCAAACAACATGTTTTATTTTCTTTTAGTCAGATTGAGCGGCTTTAAGGCCCAACAGAACAACATTATCACCGCATTTAATGAACTGGACTGACCGACTACAGTGCACGTGAACTCTAAATTGCCAAATTAAACATCAATAAAATATATGCCATTATAATCACAGTGTCATAATAAAGTCAAATGCAATGCAGACACTGACCTGACTGACTAGACTCAATCGACACGACTAACTCGAACCGCGTGCCCTACATCCTGTTTGCCGGTCATTATGTTTCACTGGCCCTCCCTTCACATAATGTCCCATGCTCCGGGATGTTCATCTCAGTCTCAGACAAATAAAAGAGATAGCAAGCACAAGAAGGGAACTCACGAAGAGTTGTTCGTCCCCAAACCACGCTATCGTCAAAGCATATAATACAACAGCTGAACGGACTAAGGAAACTGAGTTCACCCCATGTCCTCGATTCAACAACCATTCAACAAGAAATTTCAGTCAAGTATACGGCTGAGGTTCAACAAGGTAACCCGAAATCATCACTAACGCATACGAAGTAGACTAGGAAGCAAGCTAGTCGAAAATCACAACAATATTTCAAGTACGAGAGGTACAGGCACAACAACTACCGATATCTCATATTCACCATAAAACGTTCATCGTACTTCACCCTAACAACGATGGGTACGTCACGAGGAGCAATTTCGTGGCATGCAAAGAGCCGTACTATCCTTACCTGGCTGGCTTTTAGCCGACGAGCTTAATAATTTCAAACCGCCGCCAGTAGAGTCACCTATTCAAATAAGATTTTACTCGTTAGCCATTAATCATAATAATATAAAAATTATTATACTTTCATCTTATCAGTTATTTACCGTGTTCTATAGCGGTCGGTTACTCGGACCTAACAGTCAGGTCTTTAACCTAGCCGAGCACTACACTAGTGCTGATACCCTTCATTTAGGGATTTTTATCCCATTCCCCACTTCTTGTTATTTTAGAATGCTCAATTAAGGCATTCACGAAGTTCGGAGTTCACGCGGTAAAATTACCAAAATACCATCCGTCTAATGACAAATTTAATAAAATGCTCCTCGAGGGTTCTCGGCACCAACAAATCTCAAAATCACTTAAAAATGTTATATTTACCCTCCCGAAGTCATTCTTAAGCTAAAAAGTATTTTAGAAAATTTTTGCCCGAAAATTCCTGATCGTTGTCCGAACCGAGCGCTTAAAAGCCCGTTCGGCAAAAAAAATAGTAAACGACCTCAGAATGGCCCAAAATCTTGGGAGAAGAAACTTCTCAACATCATAAAGTCCTTAAACTTTTCTCGCCAAAACGCGCTCGTTTGATATTTTAAATTATACTGTAAAATTTTACGGTTTCCCGTATCAGTTAACCCCTTTTCACTTCTCGGAAAAATCTGAAATTTTTCCCTGATGTAGATCTCCTAAAAATACTTGGGGTCTTTTTTTTTACACTTTGGCTAAATCTGGCTCTAGATATTTTTAAACATTTATGGAAAAAATTGCTTAATTTATTTTGGTCTTTAGCGGTTACTGTTCACGAGCAACACACACAATTTCATGTTTTTCACACACACCATTCTTCTTCAACCTCACACCTGAATCCACGCAGCCATGAACCCCCTCCCTTCATCGACGGTTACACCCATTCTTCCCCATTTCTCTACCTAAAACCCACATCCAACATCACCGACACATTACAACACCTAAATTTATAACCTAACTCACCTAAAACACACACAATCACACGCGAACACACACCCAAACCACACACACTCAAGAACACACACTCACGCACCCCATGGCACACACTAAAACACACTTTGTCACCCACAAATTTACCCACCTACACATAAATCTCTCATAATACATGCTTTCGACAACACCTCCTAGCACTCCTAAAACCCAATTCTCTCATTTGCCTAACCAACACCCTCATACCCAACATACACACAGTTACCCACACCACCCAAGCTCCCAGGCGCACATAGGCTACAAAACCCACACACAAGGCTGCAAGATACACACAGAACATACACCAACTCGTCCAAACTTCATCACCCTACCTCCTACACTCTGCGCACAAGGAATTCACACAGTCCAACACATACAAACTGAAATGGGTAGAGAGATTACCCTTTGCAAATTCTGAAATTTTTTTCCTTCACCCTTTGCCCGAGCTCGTTCTCTGTTTGGCTCTCTGTTTCTATTTTTCTGCTTTGTTCTCTTCTCCCTCTTCTTTGTTCACCTGAAATTCAACCATCCATTATTTAAATTTTCACATTCACTTAGTCACCACCCTAGCATGAGGTGGCAACCGGTAGGAAATTATCCTTGAACACTTGGCATTTGGGCATGCTTTTCAAAATTTATGAATTGACCCCAATGATTTTCATATTTATAAAATGACCCTAAACTTTATATAATTAACTTTTTGCCCCTCTAGAATATGAAAATTCCATTTTGACCCCAAAGCTACACTGACATCTCTTCCCGCTTCCCGCCACCTAATTAACGCCAATATGACGTTACTCGATAAATAATTTTCGTTAATTAATTAACGTAGTGTTAAATAATTTTCGATACATTCGGGGTATCACAGTTATATTAATATTCCTTTGCTTAATAAATGTTGGCACATGAGTTATGCTTGAAGCTATATTCAATTCTTTAGACATTCCATGTATCATGCATGATTGCGTACCTTTCAACTATAATAAATAATAAATAAATGAACGAGCACTTAATCCATGCGGCACAAGCTTAATTCTCTTACACACGTACACATCACACGTACAGAAACACAATAAAGCATTCATGACATATTAATTGGGAGCACATACCTTACTTTTGATTAAATGTTTGATTTACTTAAATCTAACTTTAAAGTAAATGATAATTTGACTTCACAGATTTAGATAACAAGTCATTTTTATTTGTATTTAACAAATATGCATATGCAAATATAAATTTTTAGCACGCATACATTATTTGTATTCTATTCGAATCCAATAATTATTAGTATAAAAATATTCCTTAAAACGGCATGAATTTACAACTTATCAAATAATTTGCCAAAAATTGAAATTTATCCATAATTGGACAAACTAGCTAAAACCCCGTGCTATGCACGGGAGAATAAAATACAACTATCATAAATTCTAGCAAACTTAATCTTCAAAAACATAAAAAAATTTTCAAATTTACTACGACACTTTATTTGATATTTGTTATTGATATTACCTTACTAATACTCTTTTAAATGATAACTAAAGTATTAATTTAGAAATTTGCACTTTTATAAAGTCCTTAGTGATACAACGGATTGAATAATTGCTACTATGACTCTCATTTGTTTGGGTACGTCTACTTTTATGTCTCTAAACGATAGTTTTCTCACTTTTATTTATTCTTTTAACTAAAAAGTGGATGTTAATAAAGAATTTTTTTATTGAATTTTTTGATCTTTTGGTACTCCAACTATAGCAATGTGTGATTGTCATCTCTTTGTTGGTCGGATACATCTGTAAAAGTTTCCCTTTATCTTTGATTAAAGCGACTTGTTTCATACCTTTATTAGCCATGCAGTGAAGTTTAATCACAGAAGTGCTAAAATAGGCCAAATTTAGTGTTTTTAGTCTCATTCTCTCATGGATAATCGAAACTGATTCCATCCTAACCGACAAGGTCAAAACATTCTAAAGAATAATTTTTTTTGCAAAATCAATCTGTCAAAACAAATTTATCATCTTTGTTTCAACAACGAAGAATTGCCACAAATTATTATTAATAGACCAAGTTGTCAATATATTTACCATCCATGTTCAGCAATGAAGAATTGCCACTAAAGATGTTAGTGTCTACGTCTTAGCGGTGATTGCAAGATTTATGCTTTCTCAAAAGTACCACCAATGAGATTCAATGACAATTTTCTTCGCTAAAAGAGGAGTTGAACTGAGTTAAATATGTCTGTTACAATGTCTAAACTTAAGAGTCTAAACCAACTTTTAGAAAACAATGTTTTGAAAGCTCAATGTATCACTCGCCAATGGATCAAATATTTTAAAAAGCTATTTTACATACATTTTGAATTTAACGTGCAAGGGAAATTAAGTTATAATTTTAACTCTTTCCTTTTTTAGTTTTAGAACTCTGAAACAAATAATTTTGTCACTAAACTTTTGAAACCTTAAACCATATCTATGCTAAGAAATAAAACTTGTTAAAGTCATAACAAATAAAGGAAAACAGCTTAATAAAAAAAGTCAAAATGAAGAAAATAAGGATAACCCATTTTAAATTCAAATATATATGAGAGACATAAAAATCTAGCTGCTCAGCATGCTCTGATTGCTAACGAACCACCAAGTAAATTCAGTTGCACCTAGTCCCCTTTCACGGCCACATTTCTCTTCAACTAAGGAATGGGAAATCCTATTTCACAAATGAAGCTATTTGTTTTTACCTGTAAGGAAAAAATAGTAATTTATAAATTCTAAACAGTAAAAAATGCAAACTTTAATGAAAAAGTACAAACTTAATTGAACTTCTAAATTAGTATCTTTGTTTAAGAACTCGTTCATTTCCTTTTTGTTTTGATAAATCTCTTCTCAATTTGAATGAAGATCCTTGCAGTGGTTCATATACTCCATCTCTAGAAAACACCAAAAGGGATGCATTCTTCCATCTTTTGAGATGATAATGCAACACCGGTGGGGCTAAAACCCAACTACCCTACCGCTGCATACCCAGTCACCTTGCACCCCAGCCACTTTCCATTGCACCACCGGTGCGCACATCTACCTTAACCCATTAGCCCACAACGAGCACCTCCTTTCTCACACAGTCTCGCCAACCCCCCTCTCTTTCACGTACACTTTCCACAACACGCACCTCCTCTCTCACACAGTCCCGCCAACCCCCCACTCCTCTCTCTCACGTACACACCAGCTACCCCCCAAACCCCGCTACCCACCCTCATGACCCCCACTCATACTAACCTATCACCACCCCACCACCAGGGCTTTCCACGACCCCCACAACACAGAAATACGCCACCCCCACGCCAAACACCCGCTACTCACAACCAAACATCACCCCGCTACCCCCGTATCTTTCACACAATAACACTCACAACCCTTACCACCCTCACGAACCCCCTCTCCCCCGCGCGCGCGGCTAAAACCCAACTAATCTAACGCCGCATACCCACTCGCCTTGCACCCCAGCCACCTTCCACTGCACCCCCGGTACACACCCTTACCTTAAACCATCAGCCCACAACATGCACCTCCTCTCTCACACAGTCCTGCCAACCCACCACCCTTCTCTCTCACGTACACATCCCACAACACGCACCTCCTCTCTCACACAGTCCTGCCAACCCACCACCCTTCTCTCTCACGTACACATCCCACAACACGCACCTCCTCTCTCACACAATCCCGCCAACCCCCACCCCTCTCTCTCACGTACACACCAGTCACCCCCCCAAACCCGCTACCCACCCTCACGACCCCCACTCACACTGACCCATCACCACCCCACCACCCGGGCTTTCCACGACCCCTACAACAAAGAAATACCCCACACCACTGCTAACCCACGTCCCCTAACAACACGGACAACAACAACTACCACCCCCTTTCCACCGCTTACCCATCAAACCAACCCTGCCCACGACCTTGTAACAACACGGAAGTGATTTACATATAGGATTTGAACTGCCCACGACCTTCTAACTCCCCCTCCACTCGCAGACACCCCCCCCAACACACACACACCAACCCCCCACGTTACCACCCCCACCTGCACTCCGCTAACCTTCACTCAGCTGCCATTGTCGTAGCTACCGTGACGTCACTCCATTGCCGTCACTGCAGTATCCGTGGTTAGCCAAAAACGAAAAGAAATTTTTTTGCATGTTTTTTGATTCTTCGCAGCTTAGAATAACCCATACATGAGCACATTCATACCGCAGCATAATTAAGAATTACATTTCCATATAGAAGTTGGTTCATGCACAAAGAATACAACACATATGGAGTGACATCTTACATGCTGGGACTGTAAGTTGGGCTTTACGGTGAATACAATGGAGATGTCATGGAGATGTTGGGCTGCAACAATAATAAACATTCAAGCATTTCAGGTAATCTAACTGAAAGATTAAAATATGAAGTGAAAATTAAACCATATATGAGATTAAAGCAGCCCATACCTTTTGGTGTTATGTGTGCAAAGAACTACCTTCCACTGCAAGGGAAGAAAAGTTGCTGGGACTGGAAGTTAAGGTGAATGCAATGGAGATGTTATGGAGATGTTGGGCTGCAGCAAAAATAAGAAAAAAAAATGAAAGATTAAAATATGAAGTGGAAATTAAACCATATATGAAGATGTTATGTGTGTGAGAATTTAACCTTCCACTGCAAGTTGAGGTGAATGCAATGTAGATGTTGAGCTGCAACAAAAATAAGAATAAGAATGAAAGATTAAAATACGAAGTGGAAATTAAAGCATATATGAAAATTTTGATATCACACCCGAAGGTGTTATGTGTGTGAGAATCTAACCTGTGTGAGAGTGTAACCTTCCACTGCAAGTATATAGAAGTAGCCACAACCATGAAGAAGCAGAAAGCAACATGTATGACAGTGAATGAACCTTACCTCAATGTAAAGAGCATGTATCCCCTGCTAAAGTGCTTCTAATTCTGTTGATTTAATTTGTTCCAGGTTTGTAGGTGATCTAGTGGCACGTGCATGGTTTTGTAGTGGGAGACGTGGGATTTAGTGGAAGTTGCCTGGTTTTGGCTTTGTAGTGGGAGACGTGGGAAGTTTGCATGGTTTGTTGGATAGTGTATTTTCTGACCAATTAATTATAGACACATAATTAAGTTTGTATAAAAATAAAGCAAAAATTTCAAAAAATTGGATTGGGTGTTTGTTGGGCTAAGAATCTATCAATCGAATCCTATTATATATAGTATAGATCAATAACATTTGCAAAAACCCTTAATAAATACGCGAACTGCGCACTCTAAAGAAATAATAAATAAAAAAAAAACAGCAGGACACGCTTTTGCACGACGCGACGGTCAAAACCCTAGAAAGCCAAAAGACATTCGTGCGCAACAAAAACACATTATTCATCGACCACAAAGCTTCTCTGTCTACTCGCCGCCGGTATCCGCTCGTAACCCTAGATTCAATCATCTGAAGGTACAAGTCAGACACAGTTGCTTATATTTCAAATCCCGCGTATTTACGTTTGTTCTCACAATCTTACTCGCCGGTAATTCATACCGTGTACAACAATATACATGCGTTACTTGGTATTTCTCTTGATTCGGTCTGCCAGATGTAGGGTTTAACAGAACTTTATGCTCTAGATCTGCCAAATTTCGGATCCGTTGTTTACTGCCGTATATCTGAGTAGTTATGCTACTTTTGAACCTGAAATTTTTGAGTCCAAACATCTTGGCGGTATAATAGTCGTTTCTTGAATAGATTCTACTCTATTTGTTTGATTTGAAACGGAGTGTTGGGTTCTTGACATTTTTACAAGTGTTATGTGGTTGTTCGCGTGCCTTGTTACTTATAGTATGAGAAGTTGTTAAGAAATGCCCTTTTGGGGCGCATTTGCTTGTTATGTAGCAATCATATGGAGTTATATATCATACTTTGACCTGCTTGTAGTTGAGAAAGGTGAAGGGTGAAGTCCTCTGTGGTCTTCGCCTAATTGCAAAGGAGAATACACCGTTTTTGCCGCTATTCTAAACACATGCCCGGGTTCTTCAGAATTAAATTTCAATGTTGCATTAGTTCATTAGACTGACCCTTAACATGTAACAGTCTTGGTTTTGTACTGTGTTTCTTGTTTGAAAACTGTTATAACTTTTGACTAATACTGCTTATTTGCTTTATTCTTCTGGCGTTGGCTCGCTGGTGGTGAATGTTCTGAACAATGAACAGATAGAAGCCACTTTTGCCTTATGTCTGGCCAGAGGAATAGTCACGGAAAGCGTTCACATTCCAGTAACGACTATGCTGAAAATGGAAGGAATAAGAGGAGAAGCTCTGGCGGTGATAGAGAGTCATTTTCTATTGGGTCGGACGATACTGTATACCGCTACTTATGCCCGGGAAGAAAGATTGGAAGCATTATAGGAAGGGGTGGCGAGATTGTTAAGCAATTGAGGGCGGAGAGTAAGTCAAAAATCAGGATTGGTGAGACGGTGTCAGGATGTGAGGAACGCGTTGTTACTATCTACAGCTCCAGTGAGGAGACAAATGATTTCCCTGATTTTGATGGCGGTGAACATCGCATTTGTCCCGCCCAGGATGCAATTTTCAAGGTGCATGACCGCGTTGTGGCTGATGACTTGGCTCCTGATGATGAATCTGAAGATGCTCCCAAAGTTACTGCCCGGCTTCTTGTACCATCTGATCAGATTGGATGTATTATTGGGAAAGGTGGACAAATAGTTCAAAGCATTCGCAGTGATAGTGGGGCCCAAGTTCGCATTCTGAAGGATGATCATCTGCCTGCTTGTGCATTAAGCTCTGATGAACTCGTTCAGGTGATTTAGCATGCTCACCGTGGTCTTCTTTTGATTACTGGATTATTGTGTACTTATATTCTTTTTTCCTTCTTGTTTTCTGGTTGAGATGTCAGTTGAAGTTTTATGGTTTTAATTCACTATTTTGTTTATCTAATTTAGTGGGATGCAGGCAACATTTTTCCTAATTTTTCTTTTCGGTCAGCTGATGATAAAGAATCTTTTATGTAACGGGGAATTATCAAGCACTTCAATGAATGGTCATTTTGAACTTGTTTCGCCTTCTCAGATGTAACATATACTGCCTGGAAAAGAGAAGTCGACATATATCTATTATTAAGTTCTTACTAACTTGGGGTTGTTCATCCGTCTGTCAGTTTTTTCGGCTAGTAGGATTTTTGAGCTCATGGAACTCACAAGTGTGTTTATATGTTTGTTTGTGGAACTTTCAGTTATCGGGGGAAGCTCCTGTGGTAAGGAAAGCTCTGTATCTAATTACATCTCGTCTTCATAGTAATCCATCCAGGTCACAACACATGCTCACTTCCGCGGCACCCAACGTGTATCCTTCTGGTGGTTCGCTAATGGGTCACTCAGGTGGACCTCCAGTCATGGGATTAACGCCGCTAGTGAGTTCCTATGGCGGATACAAAGGTGAGACTGGGGAATGGTCGAGGTCTTTGTATTCAGCTCCAAGAAGTGAAGGATCTTCAAAGGAATTTTCGCTCTGTTTGGTTTGTCCTATTGCAAATATTGGTGGTGTCATTGGCAAGGGTGGTGCGATAATAAATCAAATCAGACAAGAGTCTGCTGCAGGAATTAAAGTTGATAGTTCAGCTGCTGAAGGAGATGATTGCTTAATAACTATATCGTCAAGAGAGGTAAATTTTGGTATTTATATGGATGTTAGTGAGTATTGAAATTCGGCTTTCGCTGTAAACTTTTCTATCTTGTTCTTTTGTCTAGTACTTCGAAGACACATACTCTCCGACAGTTGAAGCAGCATTGCGCTTGCAACCCAGGTGCAGTGAGAAAGTTGAAAGAGATTCGGGTCTTATCTCATTTATGACCCGTCTACTTGTGCCAACCTCTAGGATTGGTTGTCTTATCGGAAAAGGAGGAGCTATAATTACCGAAATGAGAAGAATAACCAAAGCCAATATTCGCATCCTTTCAAAGGAAGACCTTCCTAAAGTTGCTTCGGAAGATGATGAAATGGTGCAGGTAAAGGTGTCTTTAAATCCTGTCTCGAGGTGGCATCACGATATTAGGTATTGCATTTTTACTTAATTGGCTTTTTATTACTGTGTTCCTTAGATTTCTGGAGACCTTGATGTTGCTAAGGATGCTCTTTTGCAAGTAACTTCACGGTTGAGGGCAAATCTTTTTGAGAGGGAGGGTGCTGTTTCTGCACTTGTGCCAGTTCTTCCTTATCTTCCCATGTCAGCAGATGTTTCAGATGCTTCAAAGTACGAAAGTAGAGACAGTAGAAGACATGGACGTGGGCATTCTTCTGGATATGGTGGCTCTAGTGATTTCGCAGCTGATGATGGCTATGGAAGCTATGGTGGTTTACAGGTAAATTTGTTGCGAAGAAATACCAGAAGAGAACTGCATTTTTTGCGTATATTTAAGGATGTTTTCACGCATTATAATCGTGGAGTTCAATTTATGTTCTTGCTCACTGCTCTTTCCACTGTTTGATGCTGCTTTTCTTTGTGGTTATTTTTTTACTCTTTAGGCGTTTATAGTATTTCCAAATTAATTGCAGAGTGGGAGTAGTGGGAATGCTTATGGATCCTATGGCGGCTATTCTGCGGGGCGCGGTGGCAGTTCTGGGTGAGAATTTCTTTTACCAGTTTACATCATAGTCCTGTGTTTGGCTTGAAAATCAGGGTTTCTGATTAAGGTCTGTTAGGTCGACAGCCTGTTCAACGCTTTTTTTTCCTTTTCCAATAGGCGGTAAGTTCGATTAGCTTCCCAGACATTGGAGGGGTGTTATGTTCATTTGACACCAGCCCATTGCCTACATGGCCTGCTTGCATGTTTGCTAGAAACTGTTGTCATAGACTTTTTTTTGAGGGGTCTGCCTCATCCCTAACTGTTAGTTTCTGTCGATAGGTTATCTGCTCAGAACCCTGTCCCCCGCCGAAAAAGTTATGGTTACTAAAGTTTGAGGTTGTGGACCTGCAGGTAGTTTGGTTTCCTCATTACATGTTTTCGCCTTTGATATAACTTAGCAATTTCTTCTAATATTTACCAGCCCTTACTATGTTCATGACAGCTTAGAGTTACCTACCTGATGCCTTTCAAACTGATGCTTTATTTTTCCCTTTGTTTCCTCCCGCTTCCCAACAAAACAGCTGAGATATCTGAAGCCTGAAGCCAGCCCACTGCCTAAACCGGAAGACCAGATGAAACAGGGTTTGGAAACTCATGGCCCACCATTATGCTTTTATTAGGAGGACCAACCTTGTCCTGATCCCATACTTTACCAGCTGAAGTTCTTGTGTTCCCAATTAAAACCGATGTAGCCAGTACGCTTTGTCCTGTATTAGATGAGTTACTTTTATCTTTAGTTCCCGGCTGCGTGTTTAAGGATTTCTATGGTTTGAATAAACGACCTTGAAAAAGTAGTAAGTTGGTTTTGTTGTCACATACAAATGTGACATACTATGCGTGCATTATTTTAGAAGCGATATGCATCTAAAATATTGAACTTTTTTCTCTGCGGTGATACAAGATCATAATATAACTTTTCTGCATATGTATTGCATTAATTTTCATAAAGAACACTATTTTTTACAGCTCTGTGGGCTTGTATCTAAATTTTCTTCTAAAATTTGAACACTAAATTGCCACCGTTTTTGCTCTCTCGGATTAAAATAATCTTCTTATAAATTAGATTTTAAGCGGGTGAGCAGCTTACAATTGTACCAGTGATGGGGCATGCGTTAGTTGCAGAGGTTAGACTTAGATGCTGTCTTTCTTTTTTATGGACCATTCTGATTTTTGGCTTGTAACCAGTTATTGTGGAGACTTGGCGGCCCATCCGGAGATTTTGGACTCCATGAAATTTTGAATTTGGTGGTAGGTTGGGCATAACACTAATCTTTATGCACTGTTTTTCATGGTCATCTGTTTTAAATATTTTGACGAAGTGGCAAGAGTTAACAGGTTCGAAAGGCAGGAATGGCCTCGCGAAAAGGGTGGGGATTAAGGCTGCCCTCGTTAGACCCTGCAATGGCAAGATTCTTGCACATTGCTATTTACTTTTGTCACTGTTAGTGGTTCTGCATTTGATCGGTGGGCTCAGGCCTCGGTGAATGTGAAAATGGCTCGGGCTCTCTAAATGGATTAGAGGACACCACCATGCCTTACCTAGATAAATCAAGAACTGAAGTTTCTCTTTACCAAACATGTGTCTTTCTTCCCCTTTGTTTTAGGGAGTGATTGCCCAAACAATCCTCAGTATATGGCATGATTGCACGGTCCTCCTAAACGAATTGATCTGCAAAGTGTTCCATTAGGTCCTATTTCTTCCGTTTCATTGATTTTGTCCAAGATCACCCTTTTCTTCCGAAAAAGGGGGAGGAGAAGGATCTTCTTCGGTGGGTCCCTCTTGTTCCTGTTTAGTCCCCTTCGTTTCGGAAGCTGTTTCTATTTCTCCATCTGTTTCTTCCTCACTTCCCCTTTCTTCCAATTTTGAGGTTTCTTTCAGTTTTTTTAGTAAGAAATGGGTGACGGTATTCTGCCTAAATAGTAGACACACTAAAGATCTGACCCATAGAATTTCGGTTAATCATGAAATGGGCGACGGTACTCTATCTTGTGTGAGATTAATTTCGGTTAATCATGAAACCTCACCATCGAAATCCACCACCACAAGAGCCAGCATACCTCGAGCCACTATTACAATGTCCCGAATAACCACCTCGCCCCCCTCCCTCCAGATCGATGTTGGCGAAGAAATCAAATCTCCATATCAATGGAATGGATGGTGGAAGAGATTAGCACGATGAATTGTTTTTCAATTGCTTGTTTATGCTTCTTATTAGTTGAATCATAACATTGTCTGGTAATAATGTTGACAAACTTGCTTTATGTATGTGGTGTTTGATGAAAAGGATGATCTGAGTGGTGAAAAGTAAGTTGGATGATTAGGTTGTAAGTATGGTGGAAGCGGCAGTGGACTCTAAAAATGGGTTTTTGGGTAGCAGAGATTGTCTCCTTTATTTCCCAATTTCTTCACTATCACTGCAAATATTTACTTATAAACTACCCTTCCACTTAACACAGAAGTTGATATCCCTTGTATTCTCTACCTTTGTCATGTGTTTAGGGTGATTTTAACTGTTTTTTATTTGTTGGGGGAAGGTCGTGCAACTGTGCATAATGCAAAAAGTTTGCGCGACTCTGCTTGTGTCGAGGGAGGATTGTGCAGTCGTGCAATGTTTCGGGAGGTCTAAGCAATTAAGCCTTTTTATGCATCTTTAACATTTTTGAATAGATTTTATTTGCTAAGTGCAACTCATATATCTAGATGAAATGTTGAGGAAGAATATCATTCCCATACATATATATTGGCTGCCGAGTGATTAACCCACCCAACCCCCACTCTGCTGCTCTCTTCCTCGAGGCGCTCTGCCTCTGCTGCTGCGGTGATTTGGGGAAATGCTATTGATTATCCCGTCAATATTGTTTGTTGTTGTTCTAATGCTTTTCTACAGGCGCTGCTGTCAGCAACGGTGTTGACTGGAAGCCTTGACATTTCTTTATATTTTTCTGCGTTCTGTAATCCAGTTACTATTATTGATTTGTTTGAACCGGAATTTGTAGTCTGTTTATCCACCTGTGCCTTCTTCTCCCCACAAACTATCTAGTAGTAGTAGTAGTAACTTGTGAAGAAGCCTGTCTGTCCAAAACGTTTACATATTTGCCAGTTGAGCTATGCGAGTTAAAACCTGGGCGATGCAGTCTGCGGGCTTTGAGGTGCAAAATGCATTGGATCACCAAATACTTCCAATCCGAAGAACAATACGTTATTAGGTCTGGGCGCCTGCTCCTATTGTGGCTCGTCGAATTGGTTGCTAAGCTCAACCCCTTCTAGATTAATGTTTTTATTTGTTAGATTTTTCCGTCTGTCCCCTGAAATATTGATTGCAATTCTACTATTGGTCATGAAAAAGCAAAAAGGCCCCTGATTTACTTGCGGTAATTTTGGTGGATGGTTCCGATAGCGTAAAAAGGATAAAACCGAGGAGTATTTGCATGTCGCTTGCAAGGGCGGAACTAGGAATTTTCTTAGAGGGTGTAAAAATTATATTGAATTCTTCAAAAAATTTGTTTAAATAATATTAAAAACAAAATGTACTTAAAAAACATACAAAAAATATTATTAAGTTTCACGTGAGCCATTAACACACACGCATTTTGGAAAAAAATTATTTCCATTCTGAAAAAAAAAACACGCATATTGGAATAAAACTTCAATATCTCAAGTTCTGAATATAAATGTACATAGTTATATATCTGTACATATTAATATATTATTATATTAACATATTACACTAAAATTAGCATATTAAACTAAAATTAACATGTTAACGTATAACATACGTATAACATATTACCATATTAAACTAAAATTTACTTATTAAACTAAAATTAAAGTATTATTTCAGAGACAGAGAGTCACAACAGTTGATGACGAGTAATGATAAGCAATTGGAGTCACCAATGCAGGTGTTGGTCTAAACTTCTTTGTGCCTGCATTAATTTGATAAAAAGAGAGAAACAAAAATGAGAAAATGAGAAATTAAAATATGTCAATTGCCTTAATTTTTCACTTTTGTTGCCAATATTATTACCATTTTTTCCCCTAAATCAGTACTTCTAAACGTGCTTAGTTAGAGTTATTTTTTCATGTGAACTCCACTTTTGTCATCAATCACATTAATGATTATATAGTGATAACACTGAAACCGAGGTGACTAAAAATGAAGCTTAAATAACTCCACATTTACTCACAATATTTAATTTTTGTTTCTCATACCTTTAAAAATTTCTTTCTTGTATAGGATTTTAATAAGGTTTGCTGTCTAATAAGTCAAATTTATTGACGTGGTAAAGTGCTAAAAGGTTGTGAATTTATAATGTCTTGCTTACTGAAGGGGTACCGGTTGAAGGTTGTCTTACAGTTTGCACATTACTCGGTTAATCTTAATTTTAGTTTTGATATTTGTTTTTTCAATTTGCGCCATTAATATTATTGGAACAGTAATAATCAATTAGCAATTTTCCTTGTCGGCAACATTAATTAATTTTAGTCGGCAACAGTCAGATAGCTACAAATTAATAATAAATTTATTTAATTAAGATGGTGTGATAAAATTAATCAGTCAATCAGTCAACAATAATTTATAATAAAATTAATCAAGGCAACAGATAACAGTAATAAAGTTAACATTAAGTCATTAACCATAAATTAACGTTACCAAAGCAGTGGCACACTGGCACTCCGTCGTCAAGCACTCAAGCAGACAATAGACAATGACAGACAAGCATTCTGCACTCAAGCAGTCAAGCGGCCAACAGCCCAGAGTCACCGCCCACCGGTCACTCCGTCGTCGGCGTCAACAGGTGGCACTGCAGCAGCTCGTGGTCGCCGGTAGGGAAGGGTGAGGCACTCCGTCAAGCAGATATAGTCGCGTGGTCGGACGGCGTCAAGCAGATCTGGTTGCAGGCGTTTCTTCAAGATCTGGTCGCCGGTCGGAGTTTCTTCAAGTTCTGGTCGCCGATCGAAGATCAACAAGGTGGGTTCTGTCGGTCGCGTCACCGACAATGGCTAGATCTAGTCGCCGGTCGTTTGTACTAACTGTCCACCGGTGAGAGAGAGAGAGAGAGAGAGAGAGCCGAGTGTGGTCTTGGGGAACGGGGTATCGGGGATTGGGGAACTGCGTCTCGGGTAAGTGGGGGAACGGGGTCTCGGGAGGGGTGGTGCGATTCCTGAAAACCAAAAAAAAAACCCAGAATTCAGGGGGTGCTTCAGCCCCCCCTTGCCACAAGGTAGGTCCGCCCCTGGTCGCTTGCACACCGATGCAACTAAAAATTGCCTGGTTATGAACCTAGTTCTAGAAATAATACGCAAGTTGAGGCGGTAAAAAGGCGCAAGAGTTGTGCAGTCCAGACTTGGCCCCCTCCTATGAAGTTAAAATGGAAGTGACATTGCTGAACAAGGAAGGCTTCAATTTCATTTTGATTTTTGCCCTATTGAGCTGCTAGTGTGGGCATGGTTGTTTTTGCACCCAGGCAGAATTATTGCGCGTGGAGATGCGGCTTGCAGATCCGTAAATCGCAAAAAGAGGCATTTGAATTTTTTGACGAGGACCAGTGTAATGAAGTGTAAAGCTTTGTTGAGAAACCGTGCAAAAAGCAGTGACGAGGCAACGCATCATTTGTGGGCTTTTAACAAGAGTAACTTATTCTTACGATGTACCAATGGTGGGATTTGAGTAGTTTTTAGGCAAATGGGGTCGGATATGCGATAACTCGGATGATGGGTAGTTTGAAAAAAAAAAGGGGCAAATTTAACCCAGAGCCAATCTTTTCGTGCTAAGCTTGGGTAAAGGTCTAGAATTTGATCCACTTAAAACGTCAATCTCGCCCGCCCGAATCTAACCATTTTGATGAACTTTGCGTAAATTTACTTCTTCTTATTCAAAGAAAATTAATTACACTTTCCTGTTCCCCACAGGTGCAAACCATATCGGGGTTTTGCCGAGTGACAATGTCATTATTACTATCTGTGTAAGTTATAAAGTATATACTATTTGGGGTTCTTAGCCTATCTTTTGTACGCACCTTTAATTGCTCTTGGATAATGTTTGGCTCAATGCTATCAATCTGGTTAACTTGGTTCCAAGTCACGTGCCACGCCTCCGTCGCCAAAATATTCTCAGTGTTGGCTTCGTAACGCTTCCTTCCTTAGCCAAAGAAGTTGATGGCTCGCTATTTGCAAATGGGGGGTTTCTGCCCGAGCCTTCCTCGGGGGTCTCCCTCTCCTTGTCTTTGGTGTGTCATCTCTTTGGAGGCTCCTTGCTTTTCCCTTAATCTCCCCTCCCGTCGGGGCCTCTTGCATGCCCCTTAGTCTATCCTCTCTTAGGTGGCTCCTTGCTTGCCCTTTCGTCTCTCTCTCTCTTTAGGGGGCTCCTTGTTCATGACCTCCGTGCCGAAGTGCCACGACAATTGACCATGGTCTTTAAGTTATGTGCCCTCGGCACAAGGCATGACTTTGGGACATTACCTCAGCTCGTCATGTAGACGACTCATTCGGGACACTATTTTGGCGTACTCCGAGTGCTCCACAAAGACTCACTCGTGGGATATGAGACTCCTCTTCGTGATACTATATCCATCAAGGTGTCTCCATGACTAGTTTACATGCTCTGGCATTTGGGGCTCATCATCGACACCCCTAAAGACCATCACTCCTAGGTCATTCCGAGACAAGAGCAAGTCTCTGGAAGTTATTGTGCATAGTCTGTCTGATAGTTAGGCATCGGGCCTTCCACACAGCTGTCACGTTCTCTGCATCTCTCAATGCCCTTGTGGGACTCATTGGGGGCTTTGGCTTGCTGGCTGGATCAAGAGGTTCTCTAGCCCCCCTTGTGGGACTCATTGGGGGCTTTGGCTTGTTGGCTGAATCAAGAGGTTCTCTAGCCACACTGGCTTTATGTAAGCCAGTCTTCTTAGACAAACAGAGCGAAGCGCACAGGCCAAGTGATTATGTGATCTGACACTCCACAAAACAACTGCATTTGTGGCCCCCCATGAGGGGTTGCTTAATGACATCACTTTATCAACTTCTTATAATAATGGACTTTTAAACTTGTTATAAAAGATTGGAACTCATTTGAACATTTTTACATTCTCGCTCTAGAAATTCAGAGCTAGAGAATTCTAGAAAGATAAAAACTCTAGATTTCAGATCTTGCCTATGGGCTTACGCATTTGACTAGTGATTGTCATCGTGTATTCGTCCTACGCTCTATCTCTTGCAGCACTATCACTCTGTCTGGAAAGCATTGGCCTCTACCTTTGCTCCGTTCCTACTTTGTTACACACGATCATATTTGCCTTTTGACTCGGACTGTATTCGTTGTGGCACTTTTACGTATACTACGAACTTACTTTCTTTACCTCATCAAGTATTAATACTATATCATTTTTCACTTTCCCTTTAAGGAAATGATGTTTTAGTTTCCTTCCTACTTCATACACCGTCTGTGATTTCTTGCGAACTTAAAGAACTTAAGAAGAAAGTAATGACTTTTCACAAATGTCCTTGTAGTATGAAGAACATGCATCACTAGATGAAGATGTGACTTTAACGGCACAACCAAACTGTCAAGTCCCATTCGACAATACATGGGGTTTGAGATTTGTTCTTATATTTGGTGGGCTTTCCCAATTCTAGAGCATACTTTTGGATTGGACACTAGTTTCAACATGGTATCAGAGTTAGGCCCCTGCCGCCTCATTCGATCCAACGGGACCACCTCTTATTCAAGAGGAACACTTCTTATTCCCACGCTTCGCGTGAGGGCGGGTGTCAAGTCCCACGCGACAATACATGAAATTTAGAATTTATTCTTATATCTGGTGGACTTCCTCAACTCTTGAGCATGCTTTTGAGTTGGACACCAAGTTTCACGCAAACATTGAAGGTCATGCTTGGTCTGACGGTAATGCAAGTGGTCTGACGGTAATGCAAGTGGTCTGAATCTGATGCCCGTATTGCTAGCCGAAGTAAATATATTCACCTAACTCTACACCTGAAAGGCACGTACCTCAGTAGAAACATCAGCAGGAGACCCTAATCAATAGTAAGAGAACCTTTCGGTATGGTTCTTGCAATGCCTTCATTAACTCGATGAAAAAGATCTCAGAAGCTAAGTCAGTACTTTGGTGATGAGGATGAACCTTTGGAGTTAAATTGTCTTGGTTTTTTCACCTATGCAAGGTCACATCCACATACATGTACCCCCTATGAACGTGCTCACGTTTTACTCCTCCCGTTGTGTGAGAACACAATTCAGACTGGTGCAGAGCTGCCCCTCTGGCCCCTAGCATCATTAATACTCGGAGGATTTCCATTTCATGAAAGTAGTTAATTTTTCCTTATAAAAAACTCCAAGAAGCTCTCCCTTCCTTCACTTCCCATTTGGCCCTGCCCTGTCAAGTGGGTGTTGTAGTTCAATGGGATGCTTCTCCTCTACCTGTTTTCACAGACTCCCTCTTTGGGATAAAGCTTTTCTGATAAGGGAAATGTTTTGCATTCTCAGTCAATAGGGAATGTTTTCTTTCTCCTAATCGGGGAAAGCACCACCTGCACCGCATCTTCTAGTTGAGGACAGTGTGGGTTCAATGGGATTGGTTGAGGGCTTATCGGAAATGTCTTGGGCTTTTTTTTGTTGAGAGACTAAAAATTGAAAAGTGTTTATGACTTGCATGGATCGGTTAAGCTTGTGTTCTGATTTTGTTCATCTAATGTCTTGCATGTGGAAACGAGGTTATGTGGTGCAGCCAAGGATGACTTGCCGGTTTAGTTTAGTGTATGTAGTACACTTATTATCGTTGTGCATGTCATAATGCATTGACAGGTTCACCGGCAAGTTGTTGTTGGCTACGTCTCTATCTCATTTTTTTCATGCTAGATTTACAATGATGACAACGACGATGAAAATGATTATGGTCGTGAAGAAGCAAAGATAAACATGGTGATGGGGGTGAAGATTTGTACTATGACGATGATGGTATGGTCTCACATAACTCTGATTTAGGTTTTTGGCCTATTACTTTCTCCTATAACATTACATTTTATTGTACTTTGCAGATGGTGGAACTTACAAGTTTGTCTATATGCTCATCATCTAAACCATTAATATTGCCAGTTTGGTTGCCTCTCCTTTTAAAAAGTGATTATGGCCAAAACCAGATGAATGGGAACGATAAAAAGATGAAACCGAATTCAGAAAACTATATCGAGGAACACAAATCGTATGGCACACGAACGAGCCTTAAATTTCTCAAGTGGAAGGAGAAGAGGCCTTGGCGCTAGAACAGTTTTACATAAATTGCATAGCCCTTGCCTTAAGACTGGTGAACCTTGCGTTGAAGGCAGGGAATTCCTTAAGCCGATGTAGCATCTCGTCGTGGCAGTCGCTTCCCATGTCCGCGAGCTTGACACAACATCTATTTCTAACGCTCTTATTATCACATCCTTGTAATTTAGAGCGTGGTAGAAGCCGCGGGGATTCATTGTGCGAGGGAGAAGGGGAGGGCGAAACAGTTTTGGCAACTAACACACTTCTTCCACAGCTTTTGACTCTTTATGTGAGGTTCCATTTTGCCTGGTATGAGCAGGTACTTCTCTCAATTGCTTTAGCATAACATAGTGACAATCTGGTCCCATATGGACTAGCTTGACGCAGCATAAGCTGCCGATGTTGTTCTTGTTGTAGATCATGTCGCCACCGACCTCTCTGCACAGCTTTCTGCCGTCTTTACCTCGTACTCGTTGCAGGAACCTATTTGTATGCTGGCGAGCTTGTTTCTTCTTGCTCTGGTTCGGGGACTTGGTTTTTGTTATCGGGCACGTGACGCCTTTCAAGCCGGAAGCACTTCCCTTGTGTTGCTCGATAAATCTTGTTTCGTCCACGAACTGCCCGGTGGCAATGAAGAAGGCCATTGTCATTGTATCTAAGCCAGCCATAATAGCCCCCCATGGTGCTTGAGCCTAGTGATTTCATTTGCTTGTATTGGTGGTGTGGAGACTAGTGAATTTTTCATTAAGAGTTGGCTTGTATTATGTTTCAGTTTTGTTCAGTTTCAGTTGCATTCACTATGTTTGGACGATTATATGCGAGAATCTAATGAAGTCACAAGTTTTTCCACGTAACTAGTCTATTGAATTTGTGAATGATATATATGAAGTCGAAGCAAAATGTAACCTCCACTTTGGGCCAGAAGGATCCTCTTCAATGGCTGTCTTTAATCCAAATTACCAGCTTCATTGACATTTAATTTTGATTCGATATCTTAACTATAGCATTTGTGACAAGACATGTGCCGTAGAACATCTCTATTGTAACATGTTTAGTAACGTTGTTGTTAGAATTTTTAGCGACAATTTCTTTTCGTTTATATTCATGTAGTGATTTTTTTAAATACAAACTAGGTGTTGTACACCACAAAGTTCTAATCTTCACTAGAACCAAAGGTGGAGTTGCCATTGAAAGCAACTTCATAGCTTTTGGATGTCTTGCTCAATGTGTGATTACAATATCTAAGACTCTTAAGTTACTCCAGCACCTCAAGAGGATTCTGACATGGGCCTTTTAATGTTGAATTAAGGACTATGACTTGGGCCTTTCTCATGTTGAATTTTTTACCAGGTTATTGTATAAGGTTCATAAAGGCATCAGGTGGATCACTTCTAGTATCATTCTTCTTCAACTATACGCAGAGATTTACTAGGCATGTGGTAGTCATAATAGAAGAAATATTGCACGATACTTAACAATTTAATAGTCCTGATCATTTAAAATCCTTAGATAAGAAACGATTAATGCAATAGAAAGAGGAGTTAAGGCAACACGGGGTATATTATCATGTATTAAGCTATTATGTACTAAGCGACCTTCGATAGTCGGGACCATTCCCCCCGGGACTAACAGTTTTCACTGCCAAAGAACTATGATCTTTTAACTCGGTAGACTTATGTGCCATGTTATCTGCATAGGTTAACTATGACAATAAAATTTCGAGAATCTAAATCAAAATCTAAAGTTTACATTAGGATCTTAAAAGGAATACCAGAGTAGGACAGTCACGCAAACAAGAAAGCCCAAATTGCAGATAAATCAACAAAGAAGAGAGACAGATACATTTGAAATGAGATCGAGGAGGGAAAGCTAGAGAGAAATGAGACCTTCCCTGACAAGGAGACCAAACAAGAGAACAAGGAGGCCAACTGTGATACACTGGGTCGGTGAGACCAAAGATTGTGAGTAAGCAGAGAGGGTGATTGTTGCACCAATCAATCCAATCAGTAGAGCAGTTATGTTCTGCCTCATTTTGCTTCCCTTCTGTCTCTCTTCGCTTCTGCTTTGTGTTGTTTGCTCAGAACTGAATACAGAGACCACCTGTTTTTCAACAGAATTCTGCTTCTCAAGGCAAATCACAAACAAGAAGTCAACACTCTTGAGGCGATGAATCTGGAGTTATTGGTGGAGCTTAGTATAATAATATCTTTGGTTTTTCATATTTTGACCCAAATAAATAAAGAAAATGGAATGACTACATCATGCATACACATTTTTCCATGTGAAAAATGTCAACCTTTTAAGACCAAGTCCTTTACTGGTTTGTTGGGCTGCTTTCCATTTTGGGCCTATAATAAGGCTAGTTCTACGTCTGGATATTATATTTTGGGTTGGCCCAATTTTGAGAAAACAAAAATGGTAGAGGCTTGTTGTAATGAAAAACCTGCCCCCCCCCCCTGTCCTTTAAGGATCCAGTTCCTTGAGAAAATTTACCCAATTAGATACACAGGCTATAGCTTTCTATAACAAAAATAATTTGAGCATATATTTTGGTAATAACTTTGTTACTTTTTTATTGCAGAACAAAGATTAATTAGAACTGTTAAAGCATTAAAGCATCATAGGAACTAAGAAGTTCCTACCTATTAACAAAGTCTAGTTCAACCAAGATCCCATATGAAATTATCAGGCCATACTATTCTAGTAACATTTTAACTCAAATTTGAGTTTGCCACATCAACCTAAATTTTTTCGGGTGGCATTTTGCTAAAACTAAAATAAATTGACCAACAGAAGCTAGACAAACCAAAATTCCTCTTGAGTTAAATTGAATAAGAGTGATATGGGTTTAATATAGTTTTGTATAGGTCCAATTTAAAGTTGATCTATCTTGTGTAAGCAAACCCTAGAAATTGGTCTATTTTTCTTAGAGGCTTTTTGATTCTTTTAGGAGAAAAGAGATGTAGTTTTATTTTTTTGATGCTCTATAAGTAAATATAATATGAAAAACTATAATAACAAATAGTAATAGACATAATTTTTTGGGTTGAAACTAAATTGAAGAATTCCAACCGGGAACCAAACTCAAAGAAAAGAGAGAGAAAAAAAAACCCCAAACCAAAGAACATTATAGCAGGGGCCATCCAATCCAAAAATTAGGTTCTGTTTGATAACATTTGCACACCCATACCCGAGAGTCCCTTGCTTTGTTTTAGCTTGCCGTTCTAGCTAGATTGCACACTGTGGATGCAAACAAAGCCTTTTGTAAGTTGTAATGATGCTATTGAAGTAATGAAGATATTTGTGACCGTTTTGCCCTCGTGTTGAAATTTACTCTTTGTGCACTGTTTTATGCGATGTTGATGCACTGCTTGCTATAAATTGTTGAGATTGGTTGGCGGACTCTTCTTGCGAGCGGCAAGTCGAGTGCCACACACGGTTTCCTTGTGCCATCAAGGGCCACCGTGTGTCAGGTGTTGATTTTCAGTTTCTAAAAAAAATAAAATAAAGAGCAGTTTAATTTTTTTTACAAAAACAAGTGGGTGTTTGATAACCCAATTTTTTTTTTGGTGTTTAATAACCCAATTTTTTTTATGGTCGTTTGCAGTGGCGGTGGGAGGGTGGTGGTCTTAACAAAAAAAAAAAACTCATTTTTTGAGTTTTTAAAAACAGCTTTGGTTTAAAAACTGATTTTTTTAACTGAAAGAAAAAAAGTAGTTACCAAACGCGCTTAGTTTTTCTAATTTCTAAAACTAATAATAATAAAAAAACCTATCAAACGGAGCGTAAATCAACACAGGAAAATTGAATTATTTCGGTTTTTTTAGGTTAGCCTGAATAATGCCTTCCAAGCTTTAAGAATAAACAACGAAAATCCAAAAATAAGAATTGAGTTCTCCACTGTGATGAGAACTGTGCGAGTAAAGCTATACCTTCCACACGCAAAACGAACAACCCTTACTTGAATGCACCTTCAGTTAACTTCCACGGTATTGCAGAATCAGTCATACTGAAATCTTCACATCTTTGGGATAAAAAGGCTAGACCATTTGTAACCCTTCTCTCAAAGACCACCTTCTCCATCTCTCCGGCATTTCCCCCAAACATATCTGTTGTGGAGAGAACCCGGAATTCGTTCGTGAATCTGCACAGCAAAAACAACACCGGTTACTCGCCGGAAAGATTTTCGGCGGGAAATTTCCGATACTTAAGTTAGAATAAACTCAAGATCGATTAGTATGAACTCTTACAAGACACTTACCTTTCTTCTTTCCCACATTTTCCTTTTATAGGGTCTCCCATTAGTGGTTAGTTAATTCCCTCCTAATTGGGGAGTTATCAGAAGAATGTGAGGTTACCAATATTAATGGACAATTACTCCTCTTGAATCGGAGGTTACTACCATAATGGATGGTGTAAATAGCAGGGAAGATGGATAGTCTCAACTTCCCATTTATTCATGGATGGTTTGACAGGTTTGGATGTCATCAGATGGTGACACGTGTTACTATCTTACGGGTAGTATCTTTTACCCATATCATTTGCCTCCCATTCCATGTCTTTTTTCGAAGAAGAACGTGGAATTATAGTACATATATCGGATGGCTTCGGTTTTGGAGTCGTGGTGCTTTATGGCCGAGTAAAGACCTCATAAGGTTCGTCTATTCGGCTAAACCAAGTAGAGGCTCTTCAAGGGATTGTCTCCTCGGCTTGGCCGAGTAGAGGCCTACAAGGGGCTCGTCTACTGGGCCTAGCGTAGGGGCATGCGATGTGCTCGTATACTCGGCCTAGCCTAGTAGAAGCATGTTGAGTTGCTCGTCTACTCGGCCTGGCCGAGTAGAGGCATGCGATGTGCTCGTCTGCTCGGCAGAGGCTATGATCAAAGTAGTTCGTCTACTCGGCTATGTTGTAGTTATCGTCGTGGGGTAAACAAGTAATTTTGTCCCCCAGTCATTTTATTAGATCTTGCCACGTGTTCTAGATGATCTTTTCGTTATGAGATCTCATCCGTTGGATGAATTCGTTACTTCTATATAATGGGGTAGAGCTTTTCACCCTCACCATAACTTCTCATTTCTTAGGTGGTGTTGAGAGAGAGAGGCGATTTGGAAGTTTCATTCAAAGAAGAATTTCAAAGAGTTTGAAGATTCTTCTTCTTTTCCAAGTAAGCTTCAAACTTTTTCCTTCTAGTTTTTTCTAAGATCTCTTCTTTTGATCTGAAAATATGTCAAACAAAGATGGAGAATGTGTTTCTGGGTTTGAAGCTCAAGATGTTAGAGTAGAACAAACTTTTGATCCCTTGTTTTTAGAAGTTGGTGTTCCCTTAAATCCTTTCCAATAGTCGAGGGGAGTTCCCCCGAAGGAGGTTTTGACGGAGAGAGCTCGATCTCCTCCACCTTTTGACGCGCATACGCTCAGAAGTAAGCTTAGTAGCTACGATTTAAAACTTTTAAGGGAACGGTGTGAGATCCCACCGAGTGTAAAACTGAGATTACCGGCGGAGGGCGAGTCGGCAAATATGGTGACCATAGACGAGATAGGAGTCTATTGGGATATGTTCCTTAATGGTTTTCGAGTTCCCCTCCATCCTTTCTTTATTAAGGTTTTGAACGCCTATAGTCTTGCACCCGGTCAGTTGTCGCCTCATGTCTGGCGCTTCTTAAGTTTCTTCATCTATCAATGCCATAAACTTGGTTTAAGACCTAGAGTTAGGGTGTTCAGATGGTTTTTTACTATATGTGCAATTACGAGGCAGGTGGGTTGGTATTTCTTGAGTCGTCGTCCCAAGGCCGAGGCTAACTTATTTCCACACCCACCATCGTCAAATCACCATTGGAAGGAGAAATTTCTGTTTGTTAAATTGCCCAAGTCTCAACGGAGTGAAGTCTGCAACGTCTGGCTACCCGAGTGTGTGACTAAAGATTGTAATGCATTAAAAGGAAAAGACTTGTCAGTAACTGACCTCGAACACATTGAGAAGCTTAAGGGAGCCGTGCCTTTAGAATCCAGATACCCTTTGAGTAACGCTCAGCTCCGCGAATGAGGCATCATTTCCTCCCTTGAGCCCCAAGACTTCGTCGAAGAAGAGGAGGGCGAAAATGACCCTGGTAAATGTTTTTATCAAAACTTAAATGTTTGTTTTTCTTTTAACGGTAGTCTTACTGTCATCGTGTGTGCAGAGACCATGTCATCGCGTGAACAAGGAGATCCTCCGTTGTTTGATGCTCAGGGAGTCCCTGGGGACATCATTCCTGATGAACTTGCATCTATCCATGGCGCTGAAGAGGAAGAGGTGCAAGATTTGGATTTTGGCGCGTTGGTTTCTGGGTCTCAGCCAAAGACAAGTCAGGCGCGTACGGAGGAGTACGTCCTCGGCTTGTCTCCAGTCGACAAATCTAGGGAAGCTCCTAAGAAAAGGAAGGCTTCAAGTAGAGCTGGAAGCAGAGCTACATCATCCTCTGTTCGTCCTGATACTCCTCATCGTCCTGCTTAGGGGGTATCCATTGAGGAGTCTGTTTTCAAATCTCCTCGTACAGCATGGGACTGGTCTAGCAATGCGATTATTCCTATGGATCGCAAAACTCTATCTGGCTATGGCGCCACTGACACAGCCAACGAGATGGTTCATTTGATGTCTCAGGTTGATTTCTATCTTTGACCCAATTTGAAAGTTGACTGTTTTAATCCAAGTTTGTTTTGTAGGCGGTGGCTCAGGTGCAGATTGGCGCCGAGAAGCTGATCGCTGCGGATAAGGTGCTGGATGAAGAGAAGAAAAATACACTGATCGAGAATAACTTTCGTCGGGAAGCCGAGAAGAAAGTTGAGGATTTGAGCAGAAAGGTTGGAAGGCTGGAGCTGTCCAATTCCGAAGTAGCTGCTCGGAACAATGAACTGGTAGCTCGAGTTGGTCATTTGGAGGCCGAGAAATCTACAGTCGCTCTTCAAGCTGTGCAACTTTACAAGAAATCCAAGACTTTTACTGAACTGCGATATCGTGATTCAAAGAGGGCATTGGTCCATGGCTATAACGAGTGTAAGAATGACATTCTGAAGGATCATCCTGACTTTGATTTGCGCATTTATGAGCATAAGTTTGCTCGCGAGGTTGCTGCTGAGGATGCTCTTAAGGAAGAGGCCGAGCGGAAGAGGGCTGCTAGCTCCCGATCCTTGGCCAGTCCTTCAGTTAGTCGCAGTCTGGGAGCCTCTGGGTCAGTCTCTGGGATAATGTCAAGGCCGCAAGTATCTACCATTGAGGGGCACTCCGCAATGGAGCTACCAGAGAATGTTGCTGAACGACAAGATTAGACTTAGGCGTTCAGACAGGATTAGACTAGGCGTTTATTTGCTTTGCTAGTCATTTAGAGTAACTTGTTTTGTATGGCCTTGAAGCCTAACTTGTACCAACTTTTGGTTTTATAATGCAATCAAGGCTTTCTTTTGCATTCTTGAGTTGTGCGAGTTGCGATTAATTTTCATTCATAATAAGGATGAAGTACATTCGATAAAGAGGGAACTGAACATGGGCTGTCAAAAGCCTGGGAATAAGTTCAAACATTCAGGAACATAAACAAGCAGGGTGGATGGAGTATATGCCCCCCCAAGGTTTGCTCATGCATAGTATCATCGTAAGTTGGCGGCATTCCACGTCCGAGGGACTGATTTCCCATCCATGTGTTCCAAGTGGTATGCTCCGGGGCCACCCCTTTTGACTATCCTATATGGACCTTCCCAATTTGGGGCTAGCTTTCCAATGGCTTCACGCGGGGCTGAAGCCTCTATGCAGCGTAGGACTAGGTCCCCAATTCGAAATGTGCGAGGCCGAACTCTTTGGTCATAGAACTTGGAAACCCGATGCTGGTACGCCGCGAGTCACATAGCTGCTTGCTCTTGACGTTCTTCAAGGAGATCAAGGTTTGCTCGAAGAGCTTCTTCATTCTGTATCAAGTCATAGGCTGTGAGCCGAAGAGAAGGTAACCCTACTTCCACTGGGATTAGTGCTTCCGTCCCAAATGATAGACTGAATGGAGTTTCACCTGTAGGATTTCTTGTCGTCGTATTGTATGCCCAAAGGATTTTAGGCAATTCCTCGACCCATAAGCCTTTTGCTCCATCAAGCTTCTTCTTTATCCCTTGGAGAAGCGTGCGATTTGTAACTTCGGTTTGTCCATTGGTCTGCGGGTGTGCTACAGAGGTGAAGCGTTGTTTGATCGCTAAATTAGTACAAAAAGTTCGAAAGGTTGGGTTATCGAACTGCTTTCCATTATCTGTGACGAGTACCCGTGGAATTCCAAAGCGACATACGATAGCACGCCAGAAGAAGTCTTCACACTTCTTTTCTGTAATTGTGGCCAAGGCTTCGGCTTCCGCCCACTTGGTGAAATAATCAATTGCCACAATTACAAAGCGACGCTGAGCTGTAGCTGGGGGGAAAGGACCCATGATGTCCATTCCCCACATGGCGAAAGGTATGGAACTACTCAGAGATGTTAAAAGGCTTCGTGATTGCCTGGGGATTGAAGAGAAGCGTTGGCAAGCATCACATTTTTAGTGTAGTCCAAAGCGTCACGATGCATTGTCGGCCAATAATATCCGTGTCGAAGAATCTTGTGCCCTAATGCTCGTCCTCCCAAGTGTTGTCCGCAAATACCTTCATGGACTTCCCTAGAGCATAGTCGGCCTCTAATGGGGTGAGGCAACGGAGGTAGGGAAGTGTAAAGGAACGCTTGTATAACACATCTTCTATAATAGCATACCGAGCTGAGCGGAGGGTGATACTCCTGGCTTGCTTTCGGTCAGCAGACAATGTGCCATCGTGAAGGTAGGCCTTGAAGGGATCAATCCATGACGGCTCGTGTTCGGTCTGTAAAACTTCCTTTGTCGCAATGCTCGGTTCATGCAAAAGTTCGAGGTGGATGGTACGGCCAAAACCTGATGGGTCAAGAGAGGCCAACCTTGAGAGTGCATCTGCAGAAGTATTGTCTTCTCTACGGATCTGTGTGATCTTGAAGAGAGTGAATGTGTTGGCTACCTCTCATGCCTTATGTAGGTAACTTGCCATTTTTGGATCTTTTGCTTCGTACTCTCCCGACATCTGCTTCACAACCAGTGCTGAGTCGCTGAAAGCATGGAGGGATGCTGCGCGCATGGCTCGAGCAAGATGAAGACCTGCTATCAGTGCTTCGTATTCGGCTTCATTGTTTGAAGCTTGGAAGTCAAAGCGAAGAGCGTATTCTATAGCCAGGCCATCTGGTCCATTGAGGATTAACCCTGCGCCGCTTCCATTTGTGTTCGACGACCCATCCACAAAGAGTGTCCAAGTGAATAATTCAGGTTGGGCGGGGAGGAGTGGCTCTTCGTCTTCAATGGGGAAGGTGCATTCAACAATGAAGTCTGCCAGAGCTTGCCCTTTGACTGAAGGTCGCGGTTGATAACTGATGTCAAATTCACCTAGTTCTATCGACCAGGGAACGAGGCGACCTGAAAGGTCGGGCCTATGCAATATTCGTCTAAGGGGCTTGTCAGCGAGCACGATTATCGTGTGACTGGAAATATGGTCGGAGCTTCCTTGCGACAATTAGCAAAGCGAATGCCAATTTCTTCGTATTTGGATATCTCTGTTCGGCTCCCTGAAGAACTTTGCTCACATAATAGATGGGGAGCTGTTGTCCATCCTGCTCTCGAATTAGAACTGTGCTGACGGCAGACTCCGAAACGGCCAAGTAAAGAAAAAGATCTTCTCCCGGGATGGGTTTGGAAAGAAGAGGTGGTGACATAAGGTATTCTTTTAGCTTGTCGAAGGAAGTCTGACACTCATCCGTCCATTCAAAATTTTTGATGTTCTTTAATGCTTTGAAGAATGGTAAACAGTGCTCAGCTGACTTAGAGAGGAATCTGCCGAGGGCAGCAATTCGCCCTGTTAGGATTTGTATTTCCTTGACGCGTCTAGGAGCAACCATTTCTTGAATGGATTTGATCTTTTCAGGGTTAGCTTCGATCCCCCTTTCCGAGATCATAAACCCAAGGAATTTACCAGATGATACTCCGAAAGCGCACTTGGTAGGGTTGAGGCGCATGCGAAATTCACGGAGGAGACTGAAACATTGTTGGAGATCAGTGATATGATCTTCTGCTCGGAGGCTTTTGACAAGTATATCGTCGACGTAGACTTCCATGCTCTTCCCTATGAGGGGTTTGAATATCTTGTCGACTAGCCTTTGGTAGGTAGCGCCGGCATTCTTTAGCCCAAAAGGCATGACCTTGTAACAAAATAAGCCTTGGTTCGTGATAAAAGCTGTCTTGGCTACGTCGTCTTCATGCATGTGGATCTGGTTATAACCGGAGAATGCATCCATGAAACTAAGTAGTTGATGACCGGACGTAGTGTCGATTAACGTATCGATGCGTGGCAACGGGTAGCTATCTTTGGGGCATGCTCTATTCAGATCCGTGTAATCAATGCAGATTCTCCACTTGTTTATCCCCGCTTTCGGTACCATAACAACATTGGCTACCCACTCGGGTAATCAATTTCCTTGATGAAATCAGCGTCCAGAAGTTTATCAACTTCCTTTTTGATTATCATTTGTCTCTCTGGTGCGAAAGGGCGCTTCTTCTGCTTGACAGGTTTGAACATGGGATTAACAGAGAGCTGGTGTGTGATCACCGACGGATCGATGCCCGGCATGTCTGCTGCACTCCATGCGAAGATATCCATGTTGGATCGAAGGAAGGAGACTAACTGGTCTCTAACGGTCGGCTATAGCATTGAACCAATTCTTACTTGTCTCTCCTCATCCCCTTCTATGATTGGTATAGAAATGAGAGCTTCTACAGGCTCCGCACGTCTTAACGTTTTCTCGTCTCGCTGATCATTAATGGAGAGTGCTTCCTCGGTTTTGCATGACGCCACGTAACACCTTCGGGCCAAGATCTGATCTCCTTTTACGAGGCCAACCCCTGTTGATGTAGGGAATTTCATGATGAGATGATAGGTTGAAGCTACTGCTTGTAGCTTGTTAAGGCCCGTTCGTCCCAAAATCCCGTTATACGAAGATTTGATACTGACAATAAGGAAATCGAGTGTGTGAACCGCCTGACGAGGCGTTTCCCTTGCGATGACTGTGAGAGGGATGATTCCTTTCACCGGCGCGGAGGCCCCTGTGAAGCCATACAAAGAGGAAGCAATTGGTTTTACTCTATTGCTAGAGATCCCCATCTGATTGAATGCATCTTCGAAAATGATGTTGGCCGAGCTTCCCGTGTCGACCAAGATGCGTTTGACTTGGAAAGCGTCTATACGCAAAGTGATGACAAGGGCATCGTCATGCGGAAGGCTTACTCCGTCGAGATCTGCATCGTCGAACTCTAGAGCTAGAGAGGTGGACACTTTCGTTCGCTTGGTCGGTCCTTGGGTAAGATTGACTTGCCTAGCATAGGCCTTTCGTGAAGAGCTAGTCAACCCACCGGCGCTAGGACCTCCTGAGATGGTGTTTATTACTGGGGGGTCCTTCATAGGCGCCTCTTCCATTCTCCGCTGGTTTCCTCTCTTTCCACTTTATTGTCGATCATTGGTCTTGATAAATTGCTTAAGGTGCCCTTTGGCTATGAGATTCTCAATTTCACGCTGGAGCACTTTGCACTCATCTGTTGTATGATCGTGATCCTTATGAAAATGACAATACAATTGAGAATCTCTCTTCTCGGCTGGACCTCGCATGGGTTTCGGCCACCTGAGGATGCTTTGTCCCTTGATCTGATTTAGGATGTGTCCACGAGATGCATTGAGAGGGGTAAATGACTTAAGGAGCATTGTACGCGATCGTTTGGGGTCATCTGGAACTTTCCCTTCAGAGCGATCTCGCCTCTTTTGCCCTGTATGTGTGTCTTCGTACTGTGAAGTCGTCGAATCTTCTTCAGCGTGTAAGTACTTTTTCACCCTGTCCAAGAGGTCCGCCATGTTCTCTGGGGGGCGCTTGTTTAGAGAGAATCGCAAGGGCGTTCCTGGTCTAACTCCTCTGGCCATGGCTGCAAATGTTACTCCTAGATCTAAGTGGTCGATGAGGAGTTTTTCAGAGTTGAAGCGAGCGTGGTAGGATTTCAAGGACTCCTTGGGTCCTTGAATGATACGAAAAAGAGCCGAAGAGTTTTTCCTTTGTATCTAACTTGTTAAGAAATTGCTGCGAAAGGATTTTGCCAACTGGGCCCAACAGGAGATAGAGCGGGGTGCGAGGTGTTGAAACCATACGTGCGCAGCTCCTTTCAGGGTTATTGGGAACGCTCGGCACATAATTTGGTCAGGGACTAAGTGTAGATTCATACCAGAAGTGAAACGAGCTAAGTGCTCCATTGGGTCTCCAGTGCCATCGTATGATTCACAGGGAGGCATCTTGAAGTTCTGTGGTGTAGGAAAGTAATCAACCTCTTCTGTGAATGGTCGTCCAACAATGACTGGGGCATTGGTGTATCGTTCGGCACGATGTTCACCAGGGTTATAATAAGAGTCCCTCTTGGTAGAATAAGCTTCATAAGAACTTTCCTCTTGTCTCCTGGACCTCGGGTTGCGCCGTTCATCGTCGGATTGTCCATCTTCTACTTGTATTCGCTCCGGAGTCTTTGAGGTTCCTGGTTCCTCATGGAAATCCAATCGGTGTTTAATTGGCTGCTTCCGCGTATCAGTTACATGTTGCTCGTTTGGAGGTTGGAGAGGTTCTGATTGCGATTGCGGAGGTGGATTGTTCACAGCTACTTGTAACCGTTCGATGGACTGTTGCATAGCCCGGAGAACAGCCATCAAGTCAGCTTGGTTGCTCATGTCTGGTAATGTTGTGGGAGGTGCGGATACGTTGACAGTTTGAAGCAGATGAAAGACAGTGTTTACGAAAGGAGGAGCGATTGTCGCAGCGGGTGGAATTACCGTTACGGGTATTGATGCTGTCGTGGCAGCATCCAACATTACTGCAGGAATTACATGTACTGCAACAGTGGTGGTTCGTGCTACGGTAGTAGCGGTTGTGACCTTTTTGCTGCGACTAGAGGATGGAGATGCAGCTCTTCCACGAAGTGGATCACAGATTGGTGGCAAGGGTAAAATTGGTGGAGTTGACCCCCCTTGCTGAGCTGGTGGTGTGGGAGTTTGAGACATGGTCTATTCACGAATTTCGGTCCCACGGATGGCGCCAAAATGTTGTGGAGGGAACCCGGAATTCGTTCGTGAATAGGCCTGCACAGCAAAAACAACACCGGTTACTCGTCGGAAAGATTTCCGGCGGGAAATCTCCGATGCTTAAGTTAGAATAAACTCAAGATCGATTAGTATGAACTCTTACAAGTCACTTACCTTTCTTCTTTCCCACATTTTCCTTTTATAGGGTCTCCCATTAGTGGTTAGTTAATTCCCTCCTAATTGGGGAGTTATCAGAATAATGGAAGGTTACCAATATTAATGGACAATTACTCCTCTTGAATCGGAGGTTACTACCATAATGGATGGTGTAAATAGCAGGGAAGATGGATAGTCTCAACTTCCCATTTATTCATGGATGGTTTGACAGGTTTGGATGTCATCAGATGGTAACACGTGTTACTATCTTACGGGTAGTATCTTTTACCCATATCAATATCCGTAGATTTTGGCGAATTTCTGAGTTGAAGCCTGAACATGTTCTTGAAATATTACTTGGTTTTGAATTTGATATTGCAAAATTTGAAATTGAAGCTAAAAAGGTGGAACCTCTGTGGGGAATTTTCAAGTGGGCTAGTGAGCAAAGTAGGGATTTTAGGCATCTCCCACAGTCTTGCAAGGCCATTGCCTCGATACTTGTGCGGGCGGGGTTGTTTAGGGATGTTGAATTCTTGTTGTCTAAGATGGGAAGTGAAGAAATTTTGTTGGATAGTCATGAAGTTTTCAGTGAATTGATAGAAGGGTATGTTGCCGCAGTTGATTTAAGGGGGGCTGTTTCAACTTATGATCGAATGAGGGGGCTCGGTTTAGTCCCATCTTTACCAAGTTATCGCGCTCTTCTTAACTATTTGGTTCAAATGAGTGACACCCATTTGGTGTATCGGGTGTTCGTGGATATGTTAGACATGGGGTTGGGGGTGAGTATAGCAGAAAAGAGTGCATGGGACCGTGTCATTCAACTATTGTGTAGAGATGGAAAGGTACCGGAAGCCAGAAATCTTGTCAAGAAGGTCATCTTTTGGAATGGAACCTAGTAAATTAGTTCTTGATGCAATTGCCGTTGGATATTGTGAGAAGAAGGATTATAACGATCTACTGAGTTTTTTTGCTGAAGTGAATTGTGCACCTGATGACGTGGTCGGCAACAGGATCATATTCTCATTGTGTATAAATTTTGGTGTAGAATTGCAATCTGGTTCTTGCAGGAATTGGAGCTTTTAGGTTACTCTCCTGATGAAATAACCTTTGGAATCTTGATTGGGTGCAGTTGCCGTGAAAGGAAGCTGAAGAATGCTTTCAGTTGTCTGTCAGAGGTTTTTTCAAGATGCCAAAAACCCCACATCCACTCATATAACGCTCTTATCGGTGGGGTTTTCCAGGAGGGTATGTGGACACATGCCCGAGAAGTTCTCCATGAAATGGATGATAGAGGAGTAACACCCGATATGTCAAGTTTCAGAGTTCTTTTAGCGGGATATTGTAAAGCTAAAAAATTTGATGAAGTGAAAAGTATAGTTGCAATGATGGCAGACCGTGGTTTGATTCAACTCTCGTCATTAGATGATCCAGTATCCAGAGCATTTATGGTGTTGGGGCTCAATCAACTCACCGTAAGAGTGAGAAGGGACAATGATTTTGGGTTTTCCAAAACAGAGTTTTTTGATAATCTTGGGAATGGACTTTACCTGGAAACAGATATGGATGAGTATGAAAAAACTATGACCGGTATTCTTGATGGTTCCATGATTCCTGATTATAGTTGTCTTGTACTAAAGGATTGTCGTGACAAAAATCTTAAAAATTGGGTGGTGATTTTAGATGAAATGGTTCGCTGGGGACAAGAGCTGTCTTTGTCAGCTTTCTCAATGTTACTGAAAGAGCTTTGTGCATCGTCCTGCAGTACTAAGGCAATTACCAATATCTTGGATAAATTGCCAAAGTTGACTAATCAACTTGACCAAGAGACTCTTAATTTGCTTGTTCAATTACAAAGCAGAAAAGGGTACACCCACAGGGCAAAGGTAATTGTTAACCAAATGCTCCACAAGCATCTACATATCAAGAATGGGACTTATACTGCTCTACTTACCAGTTTATGCAAGAGAGGAGAACTGAGGTGGCTGGACCATTTCTGGCTTCTTGCATGAGAGGATAAATGGTTACCAGAGCTAAGTGACTGTAAAGTACTTATAGGCAACCTTGGCCAGCGAGAAATGCTTAAGGAAACGTTGGAGCTTTTTGAAGCCATGTTGGTGGGCTACCCGCTTATGGTATCGGATACATTTCATGTTTTTCTTGAAAAGCTTTGTGATATGGGGTTTACGGGAACTGCACATGATTTAGCTGAGGAGCTCTCTAACCGGGGTTGTGTCATGGACCGCAAGGCTTATAATTATCTTATAGGGGGTTTTTGCAAGGAGGAGAGATTTTCAGAAGCCTTCAGAATAGCTGATACGATGCTTGCTAAGAACATGACTCCACAGTTTGATGTTTCTGTTCTGTTAATTCCTCACTTTGTAGTGCTGGTAAGTCTGTCATAGCTGTTTCTTTAACGGAGATCGTCTCGAGAGAGCAACCTTCTGTTTCTCTTTCTTCCGATTGTGCTTTGATGAGTGGATACTGTAGGAAAGGGATGGTTGGAGAGGCAGCCAGTCTGGTCCAAGATATGTTGTTGAAGGGGCTCATTCCAGATACTGCAGTTTATAATGTTTTGATTCAAGGGTTTTCCCAAGCTAAGAACTTTCGGAAGGTTGCGGAGATACTTGCTGTCATGATAAGGAAGAACATGAGCATTTCAATTTGGAGTTACCGGAAGTTGGTATCTTCAATGTGCATGGATGGTAGAACCCCTGTTGCATCAAGTGTGAAAGAGCATATGCTCAAAGAAAGCAACCCTTCATATAACATTATTTATAGGGCTAATTACACCTATATCCCTGAGGTTTGGGGGTAATTACACGCGAGGACACAAAATTTCAAAATGTAACACTTATGTCCATTGACAAACGGAATACAAAAATACTTAACGGTTTTGACAAAAAGACTTGATTGCCCCTGACTTTAAAATAAATTACCCACTTAATTTACTGTTTATTCTTCCTCTCCCCACACCTAGCACCCACACCCCCCCGCGCCCCCACCCCACCCCCACGCCGTCTGCCTCTTCCTCTCCCCACACCCAGCACCCACACCCCCCGCCCCACCCCCGCCCCCACACCGTCTGCCTCCCCCTTCCCCATCACCCGCCCACCCCGTCATGCCCACAACCCCCTTCCCCGACGGCTACCGAGTCAATGCCGTCACCAAACCCGAGGCAATCCATCTGCGCCACCCAGCGTCAGGAGGCCCGATCACCGTCAGCGCAGTAGCAGGCCCTCCGGCGAAGCACCGGCACCGCAAGATCGCGGTCTCACTCCCGATCTGCTTGTCGCCATACCGGTTGCCACCATCACCGCCGCGACCTACCTCCGTACCCCGCGCCGTCCGAGATCGCAAGCATCACCGAGCTACGTCGCGACACCGGCCTCCTCCTTCGAGATGCGCGCCACTGTGACCACCAGCAAAGCAGCGCCATCACCACCACGATGGGCTTGCACCATCGTGCCCACCGGTGCGATCGCCGTCGTTGCAATGGCCAGATCTGTCTCCTTCCGATCCAGTCTTCCTCCCTCCCTCACCAAGGGCTTGTCGGCATGGTGGGGCAAGTCTGCCGGATGGTGGAGCGAGGGGGACTGCCGGTGACGTGGGTTTGCCAAGGCGGCAACTTGGGTTTGCCAAGGGGCTTGCCGGCGTGTTGGGGTGGTTCTGCAGGATGATGGGGCGAGGGGGGCTGCTGGCGGCGTGGGGCGGGGGAGGGGGCTGTTGGCGGTGTGGGGCGGCGGAGGGGGGCTACCGGCGGTGATTTCAGATTTAGGGTTTAAATTGGGGAGAGAGAAAATTAGGATATCAAATTATTCACGATATACTGTACAGGGGTAGTATTGCCATTTTCAAAATATGTAATGACGAAAATTACACTTTTTGGACGGACTACTGATGGTTGGATAAAAGTGTTACTTTTTTTAACGTTTTTGGTTACATATGTTACATTTTGAAACTTTGTGTCCTCGCGTGTAATTACCCCCAAACCTCAGGGACATAGGTGTAATTAGCCCTTATTTATAACATTCTCATTTTCTATCTTTTCTAATCTAGAAATAGTGCGCTTGTGGATACACTTCTAGATGAACTTCAAGGGAGGGGATTGCAGCCTGATGTCGTCACTTATGATTTTCTGGTGTATGGGTTTTGTCGATGTAAAGCTGTATCAAGTTCTCTTCAGCATCTGAGTGCTATGATGTCTAAAGGGCTTAGACCTAGTAACTGTTCTCTGAAAGCAGTAATAACTTCTCTCTGTCATGGTGGGGAGCTTGTGCAGGCCTTGAAATTGAGCCGCGAAATGGAGTACAGAGGTATTCTTCATGGTTCGGTCATTCAAAATGGTATTGTTGAGGGCCTTCTTATCCATGGTAAGCTCCAAGAAGCCGTAAATTTTTTGAACCGCATGGTAGAGAAAGGTCTAATTCCTGAAAACATCAACTATGATAACCTGATCAAGCGGCTTTCTCGGTGTGGGAGCCAAGAAAAGGCAGTTGATCTTCTAGACATAATGTTGAAGAGAGGGAACACCCCAAACTATACCAGTTATGATAGCCTGATCCAAGGGTTCTGTACATGTCATAAACTGGATGAAGCTTTGGATTTTCATTCTGAGACGTTAACTAGAAACCTTAAGCCAAGTATCAAGACGTGGACAGTTCTTATCCATAACCTGTGCGAAGATGGAAAAACTGAAGAAGCAGAAATGCTGCTTCATTCTATGGTTCAGACAAGTGAAATCCCAAGCAGGGAGATATACTGCTCCACTGTAGATAGGTATTGCTCAGAAAACAACTTGAGCAAAGCCTCAGAGCTTTTACATGCAATGCAGCAAAAAGGTTATGAGCCAGACTTTGAGACTCAGTGGTCGCTTATAAGAAACTTAAGCACTTCCAATGACAAGAACAATGTAGACAACAGCGGCAGTTTTCTGTCAAGGCTTCATTCTGACAGTGGATTTGTTCGAAGGAGAGACCCTAAGGCCAAAATAGGGTGACAAAGCATGATCCTGGTTCGAAATTTATCACTTGTTGTAATTATTAGTTGTATTATTGGTTGTTTGTGCCTATTGAGTGGCGTCTGAGCTTTGTTGTCCACATGGATAGGTAGTTAGTTGTTTGTCCAATTAGGTATAAGTGGCCATTATCGATTAGACTTAAATCATACGACATTTATATTACTCGAGAATATTGAGTCCAAGAATAATTGTTTACCAATAGTTTTAGTACTTAAAAGAACTGGATGTTATATTAGCACAACCTGGACAAACATCTCTTCAAACGTGTTATCTCATATATATTTGCTTTTATGTCATGTTCTGATTTTTTGCTTTAAATGCATGCATCGTTCAGGTTAGAACCAAATTTACTGAACATTTTGCCTCTAAGCTTCTGGCCGCAGAGAAGGTTGTGCTGCTAATTGGGTATCATTTCTTCTTCATGTGCATGCACTCTCTTTCTCTTAGACTCGCAGCCACTGTTTTTCTTATTACAGTTATATGTATTTATCCTTATTTCATCCACTCATAAACGGCCTATTTCTTAGATTCGATTAATTTTCTTAGTTTTTAATTAAATTCAATTTTTTTTCCTCTCCAAATTTATTCCATAAAGTAAGTTGTTAATGGACTCTGATTGCATTGTGTTGTTGGAGAAGCAGTTTAATAGACTTGGGTCAAAGCATGATCTACATTGTTGGCGGACTCTCTAAGGGAGATCTAGCTTTGTCAGACAGTGATCCAAATAATAGTGAAGATAATTGGGGTCAAATTATATTGACGATCCGGATGTGGGTGGAGGCGACCAAAATGGCAACACTTGCCAGAGTCCAGAATTCATTTACTGCTTAAAGGAGACAACTGCAGCAGTGAGTACCCTGAAATTGAGCATTGCAACTGCCATTTTCTTGCTTCAGACAGAGAAGTTCATATTTGCTAGATGCTCATTTTATCTGCGTTTCTGATTAGGTGTTATGACCAGATCGAAATCTTATTTTGAGTCTTTGTAATCGTGAGTGACTAGTAAGGTTGAAGAAATTTTATTGGTCTCAACTTCCAACTTTCGTTCCATTCATTATAATTGATCAGCTAAATTTCCTTGACAAGTTGTGACCTGTCGGTCAATATTCATCATCAAGGACTTAAGAAGACTTGCGAGGAAAGGCAGCTTGCTCAGCCTGATGTTGGTAAACAACTTTGCAATTAGCACCTTTTGCGAGTTTTAATTTAAATTCTGCTAGATTGGTTGGTTGAAATACATTTGGCAGGCAAGAATGTTGCTCTTGCTTTCTCTTGCGGAGGAAATGATTCTTTTATTTGAAGAAAGTAGTGACGTGCAAGGCTGCCATTTGCCATCAAAACTTTGTTTCCAGTGATTCACAGACCTGGTTCAGGAAATCAGGGCAGAGCTCAAGCATTTTGTGCCGCAAACCTGATATATTACACCCCCACTCGTCTGATTTCGGGGATCAATTGGTGCAGTTATGTTGGAGACTACCCGTAGGGAGGCCTTGGCTAAAGTGAAAGGCAGCATCTCAAGTATACTTAAATTGTTTTGTGTAAGTAATTGTAAGTAGGTCTTCAATTATAAAGTTGCCTAGTGGAGCAATTGAGTGCATATTGAGTAGGATCTTGTTGGTAGTTTAATTTTTTCCAATGTCATACGATTTTGGCTGTAAATTGTGCTTTCCATGGTATGCTATTCAGACGTACGCTATATCCCATTGTTTCCAGTTGATGTTAAAGTATGATAGACATGTTAGTCACATTCTCTTACAGTTGAGCTAGAGGTAACTTAGGATGAAATCACAGTTTTGATCTCTGATTGAAGTTTTTGCATTTGCTTTAACCCTCCATTAGGCCTAACTGGGAAGCTGCAGCTTCTGAAGTAGTTGCTGATTTAACAAAGAGAAACTATTACTTGTCCTGCAAAAATTGTACTCAACTGGTTGGCTTTCCTAGATTTAGTGGAGGTTTTGTTTGACAAGCATAATGTTAGCGTAGGTTACTTATATTTAGATCAGAGATCGATGCTAATTTGGACGTTTGGCACGAAGACACTTGTATACAAGAGCTATCAGATACAACTACAGAGAGGGAACCTAAACCAGTACGCAAGATGTACAACTGCGTTGAGTCATACTGTAAGAAAATTTCTTGAACGTTTGGTTCATTGTTGAAGTGATCACTGTCTGTCTATCGCTGATAAGTTCATAAGGAACATAATGGACTGGTTGAGCAATTATAAGCATAACAAACCAACTTTCAGATGCTGCTATGATTTGGGTGCTTAGATAATATAAAGATGCCAACTGCCCCATTATACTGTTGCTCTACAATTGAGAACAGAATTGTACTATGTATGATCAAGAATGCATCAAACCTCACCAAATTGACAAAGCTAACCTTCCCAAATATGCACAGATTTGGTGGAGTTGAAAAGTACATGTGGTGCGAAGTAGTTGGTACGAAGAGCAAGTTATGGCAGGTAGTAAAGGAAGACAGAGTTTCTAAAACAAGCCGTAGTGTGGGGTTGACATGCCACTAAATGTTTTCAAAAACTGCACCCCAAAAGGGTATAAATTAGCATGGTATTCTATCCTCTTCAAACAAGAACTTCAACTCAGGCATCTTCTTCAAACCTTCACTAAACCCTCTGTAGTGCTTTGCAGTCATTCAATCCCTTGTGAAAATGAAGGGAGGTGCTCTTGAGCTTGGTGCGGCCTCCAAGGGCTTAGCTCCTAAGAACGCGGTCAACAGAGGGATCGCTATACTAGACTTCATTCTGAGGATTGTTGCAATCGTTGGAACATTGGGAAGCGCAATTGCCATGGGAACAACTAATCAGACGCTTCCTTTCTTCACGCAGTTTATCCGGTTTAGGGCCAAGTACACCGACCTCCCATCGTTCACGTAAGTGTTGGATTAATGCTCTCTCTTGAAGCCTTCATTGTGCACACTCAACCTTGCATAGTCTTGATTATTTCATGTCTTACAAACAGGTTTTTTGTGGTCGCAAGTTCTGTCGCGACAGTCTATCTAGTTCTTTCTCTAGCAGTATCCATCTTCAATGTCGTGAAGAGCGACGCCCAAGGCAGTAGGGTACTCCTAATCATATTTGACACGGTAATTAACATCTGTTCAGCATAACTATTCATCAGATGCATGATCATGGATATCTCCTTTACTGGATTGAGTACTAAACTGAATTAATGTTGTTGTGAAAGATAATGCTGGGGCTATTGACTGCTGGAGCTTCTGCAGCAGCATCCATCGTTTACTTGGCACATAAAGGAAACACCAAAACCAATTGGTTTGCAATTTGCCAACAGTTCAACTCCTTCTGCGAGCGCATCTCTGGCTCTTTGATCGGATCATTCGCTGGGGTTCTCGTGCTAGTAGTGCTAGTGTTGCTGTCTGCAGTGGCCCTCTCTCGTCGCTGAAGTGGCATACACCCTACTGTGGATAAAGCTTACATGTTCATAAGACTCACGTATTGTGCTACTGTTGTGTCCTTAGAGAGTGGTGCTTCCCTGTTTGAGTGTGCTTATGTACTGTACTGTAGTATTTATTTTGTTCGGCTCGGTTCTCTTCTCTGTCTAGGATGTAATGGATTTGTTGTCTTCTCATCTTGAGTTCTATTGAAAAGTTACTTATAGGAAAAGAGTAATATTCTCCTCCCTCCCTCCCCAAGCAACAACACCACCACCACCACCGCCCGAACGCTCAGACCAAAAAGGGTCGCTAATTCAATGACTTCTACGTCAAAATTACATCTACGCTGAAAGATCATGTCCACTTTCAAGAAGAATTGATGGCTGCAAAAGCAAATGCATTGCTAAAAAGTCATCTATTCTCACGTAATAATGACTTCATCCTTTGTGATATTATTATTAACCAGTAAGGATCACGTGCGTTGCACGTTATATCATAATTTGAAATAAAAATATTATGAATCTTGGTAAAGAATACAATTGAAATTAATCAATATAATTATTATAATTAAACTATAACAATAATTTAGTTGTTAACTACTAATCAAATATTCAAAATATGAGAAGTTAATTAAACATTGTCTTACTTTTAAACCCAAAATTTTCACATCAATCATCACCAATAATTTTTATATTTATCATACTTATTTCTTTCGTCACATCAAGTTATCGCTAAAGAAAATTCTGACTGTTTTATATTATACCTTGTTATCGAAGGTACATTGATATTGTAATTAGTTTCAAATATGTTCTACAAATATCTAACTCTCACGAAATGTACAAGATTGATTGTACAGTAATAAAGGTAAAAAATTTTTTTAGAGATAATTTCATGTAATATGTTTTGATGGCATATATATAAGTCTAAGAAGAAGTTTGAATTATAGTAAAGTGATATTAACAAAAGTTCAAAAATTAACTTGAAAAGGATTGTCGAAAGTAAAGTGTCTAAGGGGAAGAAGTTATGACTATAACAAAATTTGTAAGACGAAATTCTTTAGAAGCTTAAATGTTACATCTTTAAAATCAAGAATCAAGTTTATTTGCTTTTGGTAATGATCTAGTCTATTACTCCCTCTGTCTTATTATTATTTTTTTTTTTATCATATTTCATTTTTGTGGCATCCAAAAATATTGATCAGTTTCTAAGTTAAGAAAGATTCTGTAAGTGTTTTACATGTTTATCCTTTGTACACTTTTTGTTATTCAACTTCTCTTTCTACATTTAATCCTCCATCGACCCACTTTTCTCTACTTAACCATTCGCC
Organism: Escallonia herrerae; assembly: GCA_033070095.1. NCBI lineage: Eukaryota > Viridiplantae > Streptophyta > Magnoliopsida > Escalloniales > Escalloniaceae > Escallonia > Escallonia herrerae. The sequence continues at coordinate 103,621 of JAVXUP010001842.1, read as the reverse complement.
CCCTCTTTCGGAATAGAATGAGAAACTTGTATAATAAGACTCATATCCTAAATAAGCGTGTAGTCAAATATGATCAAATAATTTGGGATGACAGGAGTATAATTTTCATGCATATCTTATTTTAAGATTAAAATATATAGCAAGCCTTTTTTATAACTTTTTCTATTTTAAGTTACAACGTTCGAGTATAAATTGTCTCAAACTATGCTTGATCTTAATTGTACTTTCTTTTTTTCTACTATTCAATTAAACAAATCTATAGTGTACTCTTTTATTTTTATCTAGCACGACCTTGATTATTTTAGTAGTATAATAAAGACTCTTATCTTTAACACAGACCTACATGATAATACAAAACCTACTCATCTAAAAAGTCTATATACATGTGTGCCTATGTGTGTTCTTTTGAAATCTATACCGCAAAATAAATGTCTAAAATTGTTATTAGATAATGGTAATAAACTATGTAATTTCAATAATGTTTACAAACCTACGTTTTTTACCCTGTGTTTATATATATGCATTACAAGTTTAATATAAATACAAACTCAACAAAACTTTATCCAGAATAATTTTAGATCATTCATCAAATAAAGACATGTATCATCAAAATAAAAAGAAAAAAATATTACCCATTACATAAGGTTTTGAGAGTTAAGAAAATTATAGGCTTAATTGCACCCATGACCTTGATGTTAAAGTAAAATTATATGCGTGTCCATTAAGTGCAATAATAACACTCATGTTCGTTAACCAAACGAAAATATTGAAAGATGAAAAGACCAGAATGTCCATCACATAGGAACACAATTCCTCAAATGTCATTCTTCGTCCTTCTATCTCCCCATACAACCCCACCACCATCACTCTTTTATACTTCATCAGCTTCAACACACGCGCGCGCGCTCCCCCACACACACCCCCAAAATCGGCCTTAACCACAGCCACAATCATGTCCCTCCATTATCGTGTTCTTTAGCTTTCTCGCCTTTCTTCAGCCTTTCGACCCCAATAAATTGTCACAACTTTCTCACTCCAATCACTTGTAACAAATCATCACGATTTAACAAATGAAAATGCAAATTTGGGGTTCCAAATCTAGAAGAAGGTGGATAAGATTGTTGTTTGTGCCAACCCAACAACACGGTAGCCGCTACCATTAATCACCACCAGAGCAGCCTTTCACTGCCATTAATCAACCTACCACTGCATCCGATCAGCCCACCACCGCCTGAAATTCACCCTCTACAACCCACAAATACCATCAATCAGCCTTTCACGACCCATCACACCTCTAGTTAACAGGCCTACACACACACACACACACACACACACACACATGTTACAGACTTATGACTGATTTGGCGATTTTGAATTTGCATGTTTATGTTGCTGCTGAGGATGTTTATAGTGGTGGAAGCGTCTAGACGGGGTGGAATAATGTGGAGGCCGACGTTCCCCGGCGCTGGGATAAGGCAGGTAAGGCTAAGCAATTTGCCAACTTTCAGGCTGAGTGCTTGCCGAGAAAAGTGAGGTGGCGAGGTGGGGGTGAGAGGGGGGGGGGGGGATTTGGATTGAAAGCCTAATTGGAAAAATTAGGATATGTAATTTTTTATATTTTATGTACCTTCTAGATTAAAATGAGAGCAGTATTGACATTTTAAAAAATACGTATTGATGACATAAGTAAAAAAAATATTTTTTAACAAATCAATACGTTTTATCTTTTAAAACTTAGTGCCATTAATTATAATTTCATCATAACCTTAGGGACATGAGTCATTTTTATGTTGATAATTTTTAAGGTTATGTTTTGATATGATTTTCTTCAAAAGTGAACAATGTCTTAGCATCATATTTATAAAACTGGGTTCACTCATACATTTTTGTCACTTAAAAATGCATTAGTGAACTTTTAACCTCTTTTATAGCAAATTATTTATATTAAGCCAAAAAATTGTAGTTTAGTCTCACCTTCTGAAAAGGAAAAAAATACACTTAATTTTTGTAAGCCTTTTATTTCTAAAAAGGATATTTTTAATAAAAAAAATGTTTAGTCATTGTAATCCCTTGAGATTATTTTATACGATGGAGCTAGATCTTTATCCGTTTTGATTAAATTCATAGTCCATTGTCACTAAAAGATACATTATTGAACCTTTTTAGCGTCAAAATATTTAAAGTCAGCCAAGACGGTAGTAATTTAGCCTAACATTTTAAAAGTCAAACTATTTAGAAAACTTTTAAACTTGAAAAGAATAGTATAAGAAAAAAAAATTAGTTATTTAATCCATTTCATATCAAAACTTGAGAGTTTTTAAGCTCAAAAAAATTATTAATCATTTTAGCCGTAATAAATTGGAGTCTTTATCAATTAGATTTCATCTAATCCTATCACTTATAAGAATGAAATATACGAAGACAAGCTATATGAATAATATATAATCATGTAAATATTTGATATCTCCGGACACAGTTGATCATAGAAAGACAATAACTATATGAAAGATATATTATCATGCAAATAAGGGTATTACAAAAACTCTAATACGAATATATGATTATGTACTTGCCACGAACAGAAACTATAATGATTTAACGATTCATTTACATTTAAAATTTCTAAACCTTCACTTTTGCGATAATTTTCTTACTCCAATAGGTATTTGCAATTAAAATTTAGATTTAAACTTCAATTATATAATAGTTTTAATGTACGAATATGTTTGCATTGAAATACATACACGTGCAAAATTATTGACATTTGTAGAATACACGTCAACATACAATTATGTTATACAAAATTAAAAAAAAAGGATTGAATTTTCTGACAAAATATTCAATTTAGTGTAAGTAAATTATGTTTATTCTTAAAAGGTATAAAAAATACTTTCTCTGCAAGTTGTAGTAGCTTAAAGGCATTTAACTCATTAATCAAAATTGATGGAGAAGATGTAGTAGCTCTAAGGTATTTAAATTTAACGTGAATGGAGGTTGCATGTTGTAATAAAAAAATTTCGGCAATCAAAGAACATACAAGAGTTCAAGGGTGATTTTATAGATTTTCATATATTTTTTTCTTTTTTACTAACAGACAAAACAACTCTAACTAAAGTATAGATTCATGTACGAGTATTATAAAGAAAGATACTTAATATCCTGAAAGATACTTAATATCCTAAAAGAAGCCAAATACACATTTTTTTAACAAAATTCTAATTCAAAATGGGTATTTAATGGAAAAAAAGTTTTAATAAAAAACACCCATAATCAACACTAATTTTGGACGAAGACTTCAGTTTCAAAAGGGCATCTTAAAAAAAATAGCAATTTAACTCTATTTAGGATTACATATGAATTTAGAAAATCCTAAAAAACTCTAGTTTTACGACAGTTTCCTTATATCAATATGTGTGTATTTGAAATCTAGAATTAAATTTCAGGTTTACAATAGTTTCAATGTACTAATATGTTTGTATTAAATCTATATACATGCAGAGTAATTCAAATATGTAGCATATGTATCAACATACAAAAATGAAATACAAAATTAAAAAGGATTGAGTTTCTGATAAAATATTCAATTTAGTTTAGGTATATATCATTTCTTGAAAAAGGCTATAGAAACTCTGCAAGTTATTTTCTTTAATCGAATCTGATGGAGAACATCTAATAACTTTAAGGTAATTTAGCTTTAACGTAAATGGAGGCCGTAGGATTTGATAGGAATTTTTTCAATTATTAGAGAGCATGCAGGAGTTCAAGGATGACTTTATAGTATTTTCATAAGGTTTTTTTTGCTTTTTTTTTTATAACAAAAGTCAAAAGAACTCTTTACTATAACAAAATTATATATCCCAATAAAGATATTTTAATGAAAGAGGCTTGTTACTATATGAGAAGTCAAAAATACCTTTATTTTTTAGTCACTTTCTTATTAAAAATAGGTATTTAATGAAAAAAATTTAATTCAAAAGTCAAAGTAATCCTTAACTCTAACTAAAACATAAATTCCAATAAGGGTATTTTAAGGAAAGAGGCTTTATATCTTATGAAAAGTAAAAAAACACCCTCATTTTTAAATAACACTCTAACTTAAAAAATGTATTTAATGGGAAAAATGTTATAAGTCAAAAATATCCTTACTAACCCTTAATCTTTTATGAAAAAATCAATTACAAAAGGGTACTTTAATGAAAAAAAAGATTATCCATTTAACTCCATATGTGCTTTTATATATGTATAGAATAGATAATACTGAGCTGATGGGTATTTTGTCCTCACGATAGCTCCTACAAAGTTACAATTGCGTCGGATGTGACGATTGTGATCAATATATCTGGTAACAAATTTGGGAGCAGAGTGATGATTCCTCTACAAACAGTTCCATCAGAATTATTATGGATTAAAATAAACAGTAGTGACAAAAACTAATTTCTTTTCTTATTACTACTTTTGTATAATTAATGAACTTCACCTTTGCAGTTCTATTTCTGTGTACATGTGTTATCTTTTGCTTTTTTTATTCATTTTTAATTAGACAGTAAGGAGTATTCTCGAATTAACTTGCACATTAATCAAAACGAAATTCCTTTATCGGATGATCTTAAAGGCGCACCTGCTTTATTGGCCAGCCAGCCCTTAGTTTAAAATTAAGAAGTAAAGGAAGAGAACAAACCTCCTTAATCACCACGCCGTCACCATTTTCGATAAGTTGGATTAATATGCATCATATTGCGTACACTATCTACTTAACACCTCCGCTTGGTTACCATATTCGGTTTTCATTTTTATGTTTTTAAGAAGATAATAGACATGTCTTTTCACAAAACTGAAAATGCCACAATGGTTTGGCTATTCTGCCACAAAGGTTTTGCTTATGGGACCCCCAAACTGAATATCAGGACGAACATTTGGAGAAAAGGAATGGGCACTATTTTTTAGATAAATGTGAAAGCAAGGAGCTAGAAATATGCATAAATCACGACGACGAAACAAAGTGGAGAAGAGAGAGAAAGGGAAAACAATTCTTTTTGAAAAATTTTTGGCTTCTACCCGGGTTGGAGGAATCTTCCTCTTACCCCCTATATAGCGACAATTAATCATCTCTAAATATTTTTAGTAAATTTTATTTAGTGACGCTAAAAAAGTGATGCTAATGATTGTGGCTGATAGTGTTAGAAGAAAATTTACTAAAAATATTTAGCGACTGTTAATTGTAATTGTATATGGGGTTGGAGTAAGATTTCAACAACCCGAGTAGGAGCCAAAGTTTGTTCATTCTTTTTTGTGACTGGTTGAGGCATATAGGGTGATGGAAAGCTGGTAGTAAAACGAGTGTATGCCCAGCAAAAGCCTTAATTATCATAATTTATTATTTCAAACCAATAAAAGTTTTCTTATTCCAAAAAAATACCGTCCATGAATATCAAATTTGTCTCTAAAATTGTTTTAAATGCTTATAAAATATAGAGATAAGTGTTGTGCCTTTGCACAAGAAAAAAGAAGCCCTGCCACTCTTTTGAATACCAACTTCGTTTTCAAAATTGTTTCAAGTAGTCCTAAAAAAATTAAAAAAAGAAGTGCTCATAAAAGATAGAAATAAGTCCGTTCTGAAATTATAAAACACCATTACACTCATATCCCTTTAGTCTTTCAATCAAGCCTTATTTGAGTACAAACCCACCTTTTCTTATTTAAGGTAAGATATACCCGGCCGCCGTTGAAATTTCGATCCAAATATGAGTTTTTTCATTTTTTCCTTTTTTAGGAGAGTGCGGGATTGACCTGTAGATGGTTATTTTTCTATCTATCTATACTACTTATTAAGGAAAAATATGGTTTGGCATAATATCTCTTTGGTATTAAGTAATTACTAACCTATAATGATGACAAGTGACATTTCAAGAGAATTTTTAAAAAGTGACACAAAATTAAAATCTTAATTGGTAAGTAACTACCTATAAAATTGTGTTTAGTTTTTACAAATTCAAATTCATCAAAATATATAGTTAAAGTAAAATTTAAAGGTCAAGTTTGATACGATAATAATTTTTACTAACTTATATTTGGACACGTATGACTAACTTATTTTTCCTGTTATTTAAGATTCATTTTATTAAAATGGTAATAAACACGTATACGTGATGTTTAATTTTTTTTTTTTTAATTTTCAAACAAAATTTGAACTGTTAATTTTATTTTCGCGGTGATCCGTAAACTCTTAAGTGGATTGGTTTAATGAAGATACAGCAGTCATAGATCAACTAAACCTTCACAATTGGTTCTTAGGCTGCTGCACTAAAAGGCTAACTAACTGGCCCAGTTTCAGTCCAAGCTACCTAACTTCCCTCTCAACTTGATGCACGTTGCACGACCATTGTTTTCAAGGAAGCTGGTCAACACAACTCTATCGAATCTATCTTACCATATATATATACGTACCCAGAAGAAGTCATTTACCCGTCTGGGCAACATTTGGTGGAGTCGGGAGGATCATACGTGCTTCATAACAATGTCCAAATGGCAGGTATTGCTGATAAAACAAGCCTTAAAACTAGCTTTAGCGAGTACATTATTGACTTGCCCCCAGCACTTCTGAAATAGGTGAACAGTGGGGCTGTTGTATGCCACCTACTACATGCAGAGCACTGGACTTGCTTTGCTTTCACCAGTCACCACCCGTATAAATTCGGATATCATTCTACTCTACCCATCACATTCAGCTCAAGCATTGTCTAAAACTCTAGAGAGTAGCTTCTTAGACCTTTTCTTGCTGAAGAAGATGAAGGCAGGTGCTCTTGAGCTCGGTAGCGCTTCCAAAGGCTCCACTCCACAAGCTGGGGTGAACAGAGGAGTATCGATACTCGATTTCATTCTGCGAATAGTCGCCCTTGTTGGTACCTTAGCAAGTGCCATTGCCATGGGGACAACGAGTGAAACGCTTCCCTTCTTCACGCAGTTCATTCGGTTTAGGGCTCAGTACCACGATCTTCCATCGTTTACGTAGGTTCCTGCTCTCGGAGTTTTCTATAGTATATTTAATTTCGCAAAAAGCGGTCAATATTCTGTAACTTGGTAAGTCCTCATGAAATAATATGACTTAAGTGCATGTGTTAAACAGGTTTTTTGTGGTTGCAAACTCGGTTGTGAGTACGTATCTGGTCCTTTCCCTTGCACTATCCATCCTTCACATTGTGAGGAGTGGAGCACAAGGCACAAGGGTCGTCCTAATCTTCTTTGACGCGGTAATTGATTCCTCAGGGAGACTTCACTTAATCTTTGCATCCTATATTATTAGTACATCTTTTGTTTCTAAAATGGCTTTGACCAATGTGAAGGGTATGCTAGCTCTGTTGACGGCTGGAGCTTCTGCAGCGGCAGCCATCGTGTACTTGGCACACAAGGGCAATGCTAAGGCAAACTGGTTCGCCATCTGCCAACAGTATAACTCCTTCTGCGAGCGCATCTCCGCCTCGCTGATTGGATCCTTTGCAGCAATTGTCGTGCTTGTGCTGCTCGTCTTGCTGTCTGCTGTAGCTCTTTCTCGGCGTTGATGGTTCAAGATGAAGCATCGATAATGCACCATAATGATTTGTTCATCCAGTTCCCTTTTCTTTTCTTTCTTTGTTACATCCCAAATATACAAAATTTGGAGGCTGTGCGTCTGCTTGAGTTTACATGAGTCAAAATGTTCATGGCTTGTGCCACCCAATTGTCACTTTGTGTCGAATTTTGGAATTCAAGTATTATTTTCATCTGCTATTCCCGACTCCCCTGTTTCATGATTATTGTTCCCTTGAAAATCAACCACTCTATCAACATGCCACGTGTAAAGTGGCATCCCAACTGAAATTCTAGTAATATGCTGGAATATGGACCCAAATATGTTTTCTTCGATCAAGTACAGTGAACTCTCGACACAAACGATGATGCTAAGGCCATTGACTGTGGGAGGACTTGGCAACGTGGCTGGGTAGAAATCTCTGCAGGCCAAGAGTTGTTCGAATATACAGTGACAACGATGCAACCGACACGTTCAGCAACGAAGAGGTTGAGGGACAGCTTTAGTGATGTTTTTATGTCTCAAAATTATTTGTCGCTATATCTAAGTTTTTAGCAACAAAAAATAAATAAAAAATCAGCGACACTTCTCCGTTACAACACCTCTGCAGCACAACATAGGATCCTAATCCATGTATGTAATAATGTGTCAGGGTAATGATCTCAATCTTTCCTGTACCATAGGTTCAGCTTAAGCATTAAGTACATAGTTATCAGAACCAGAACGACATCGAACTGGCCGGGGGACCGGGTCGGTGGTTCAACTGGTTTTCTAATTTAAATGACATATAAAATATTATCCTAAATAGTTATGGTTATAAAATATTCCATAATATATCAAGTATGCAATTAATGTGAATTAAAAAAGAAAAAGAAAACATGAAATTATATATTGAAAGTAATGAACAAGAAGTCAAGAACTCTAGGAAAAAAAAACATCTCTTTTCGCAAAAAAATAGGAGATGAGAAAATAAAGATGAAGAAATTAATATACTTGTTGAAGAATTACGGACTCATCACTTGCTCCTCAAATAAGGTGAAGAATGAGTAGAAGATCTTGGAGTTAAATAAATTTTAGTACTTCGAAATTACCCTGAGGATCAAAATATTTTTTTTTTACACAAATGGTCTGTAGTTTCAAATTCGTAATAAGTAAAGACTTCCGTTCAAATTCCTAAAGATTTAGCCAAAATCGCCAGGGACAATTTTGTCAAGCCATATATATATATATATCTCCGTTTAAAATCATCTGCTTAACGGCCAAAAATTTCAACTACCCCAAATTAAACTCCAATCTTGTAACCCTAATCCCGTACTCTAAAAACCCCAAAATCGTTATTGTAACCCTAATCTCGTATTGCAAGGACACCAAATCACAACAACCTGCAACCTTACTAAATTCACCCAAATCACCATTTGCCTGCCGGCTACCGCATCATCTCAGCATTGCCATCACCACAGATTGGGCCTACACCAGATCGACATCACCATTGCCGAACCACCACCATGTTGTGGTGTCGCTGCCGTCAACCAACGACACTGTCGTAAAAAAGTCAAGCAAAATAAATAAATAAATAAATAAATGAAGAAACGAGGAGGCAGCAGAAACAACTCCGACGTCACTAGCGCCAATTGACACAACCCCCGCTCGCTGTCCACGACCATCGACAGTCACCAACACTAACCAACGGTAACGTCACTCCGTCGTCTAACTCCCATCAGCAGATCGATCGTCGAAGGCCACAATCACTGCATAACCACCATGTGTGAACAACCCAATCACCACTGCGACGAGCAATCGCGCCATTGCCAACGATATATTATAGAGGACCCGCGACGCCCAGCGAGGAATCAGATCCACACCACTGCGCCGTTGCCCCCACAGCATACTGTCACTGAACAATTAAAAAGAAGAGGTCTGTTCAAGCCAGCCATTAGATCTGTCGCAGCAATGGCACCTTCTTCAGCGACCGATCAGCATCAACCACGATTGGCACACCCGTCACTGGCGATTGACGCCTCTGTTTTTCCTTCCCTCTCCCCCTTCTCCTCCTCACACATTTTAATTTGTTGTAAAATATGTGGTTATACTTTTCAAGAATATGTGTGATTAAATTAATCGAGAGTTTTTAATAAAACAAATATGGCTTAACAAAATTGTCCCTGACAATTTTGGCTAGATCGTTAAGAATTATGACAGAAATCCTTACTTATTGCAAATTTAAAACTACAGACCCTTTTGTTAAAAAAAATTAAAAATTTGGACTCTCAGGTGAGACTTTGGGATAGTTTTGGAGTACTAAAGTGTATTTAACCGAAGATCTTGCAATTTGTGGCTATTCAATCCATTAGAAAATATGAAACTAAGGTGGGAGTGGGATTGTGGGACTAGGACTACGACTGGGTGGCGGAGTATCCAATTCTCATATCTTGCATATTGCAAGAACCAGAAAAAATACGTACTTGTTTTAGAGCTAAAACACATAAATGACTAATATTTAGTACGAAAAGTGGGTACTTTGATACCTAAATAGGTCTTTTAGTTCTATTTTATAAAACCGTTACGGTTTAGCCGGTTCACGGTTCTTACAAAAAACCGGCCGGTTTGAACGGTTCGTATGCAATTATGATATTTAAGCGGAATCGGAGCAGTTAGGCTCCGGTTCACAGTGAAGCGGTCAAACCGGCCGGTCCGGGTCGTTCTGATAACTTTGATTGGGTGGTTGGTGGGGGGATGGCATGCCATGGTGTGGTGTCTGAGTTATGTGCTTTCGCTTTAACTTTTTAAAAGGGTAAAATATTGAAACATCCAAAGATAAATAGGCACCAAAGTTATGAGATCATGGAGTATTGTTTCTCCATTCAACTAGCTCATAGTTAAAGCTGAAAAATAGCTTGAAGTCAGCCTTGCATGATTCTGCTGTTATTTCATGTATGGCTTTTAATGTCTAACCAGTTCCACCACACTTCAGTATATGTTTGTAGTATAAACTAGCTACCATTTAGTTACTAATACCAAGAGAAATGAACTTTAAACTAGCTATCAAGCTACATTTGATCACTTTAGTGTGATAAACTCCAAATCAAACCATTCTACATAGCTCCTCTGCAAGTGGTGAAACTAGTGACTTCTTATTCCTATAACATAGCCTACGAGTACGAGTATGAAACACCAAGATGGATAACTACTTACAATCAGGCATCACTTTTGATCTTCAGTAGGAAGCTCATTGTTAATCTAGAGTGCATGCATTAAAAAACTTGGGAAACCCTCCTGCGGCCAAATTCTCTCACTAAATGCTACATCCGTCTTTAAACCCTAAACTCAGTTGCTCTTTTCTTTATCCAATTACTACTCCATCTGAGACGGACTCTGTTGACCTAATACCATCCCATCTCCTTCCTTTCAGTCTTGAATAGTTCTACACTTCAACCCAGTGTTTTGTAACTTTGTTTATACGCCAATACACATTCAGGAATGAAATATTGTTTGTGAACTGTTAACTATACTGAAGTGCAAATACAAACCTAGAAGTACCAAAGTAGCTTAACTAGTCTGAACTTAATCAGGGCAAATCAAGATTAAACCAGACTTAGTTACTGATTCATATATTAATGATCGCGTGTTAACTTATGAAGTATGCTCCTTTAAGTTGTTCTTTATCTGATTGTTCAAGTAAGCATGTAGAAACTCTACTGATCCAGAGTGGCAGAACCATAATTTGAACACTTACAGAGAAAAACACAAACCGGAAATAGGGAACGAATGAACTCCTTCGGAGGTGAAGGAAAAGGTATTGGGGACTTGGAAATGGTCATGCGGGCTTCTTATGAAGCACATGGGAAGAAAAGAGGAAATAGGTAAACGCGTGCTAAAATGGACTAATAGTCGGATAGAGATAGGAACAATTGGGTTCAGGCACCCTCCCCCCAACCCCACCCCCCACAACCATTGTGAGTCCCCTAAGTAAAATGTGGGAAGCATAAAAGAACCATGCATGCACCTCGAGGCCATGCATTTGCAGCATTTAGTGAGAGAGTTTCGCAGCATGAGGAGCTTTTCCACATTTTTTATGTACTTCATATGATCAACGAGATTTTCTGATGCCTGACAGTAATCTACTCGACAGATGTAGTCCAATTATAGTGCTTCATACACATAATTGCAGGTTGTACTGTAGAATGCTAACTCGCAGGCATAGAATGGTGTCCATTGAGTTACCACACTGGAGGAATTAAGCAATCAATAAACCCAATATGTGTTTTCGCTGTTATACCTTAATGGACTGTCTAGCTTCTACGTCCATGCTAAAATCAAATTTTGCGTGTTTTGATAAATTTAACTTGTACTTCTTTAACTATTTCCTCTGGTACTACCAATACCGAAACTACTATAAACATTGTTCTGTATTAACACTTGCCAGCTTCAAAAGCAAAAATATAGTTTCTTATTTTCAAATATCAAAATATTAAGGTAGTAAATAACTACTCTTTAAGGTGGTAATTTCCTGTTTCTCTTTATTCCAGCACATGCATTGAATGTGCCATGGCCACTCTTACAAATTGCATAGATATTAAATTCAATATAATAACTTGACAACGTTTAACATGTTGGTCCCCTGGCGCACGTCTGTAGATTATATTTTTAGGTCATACTATTAGAAATGTTTATGTTAGCAACATCAATACAAATCATAAATAGATTATTAATGCTTGATAACTGTGTGTTTAAAGGACCTATAAAAAAATCCATTCTTCAAACATTGGCTGAACTTTAGTAACAAGAATATAGAAACTCTCTTTCGAACGAATAATATTTTTTTCTGTGAACTTCACTACTAAATACACATATGACGACCAGGATTCTAATGAAGAGAACCTAGGATACAAAGAAGACTATGAGCTAGTATAGGAATGTGCTTAATCTGATTTAGGAAATTCATAAGTAACATGAGAGAATATCTGACCTCTCCTTAGCTCAAAGCATGCCCTTTACTTGATCCTTTTAGGCTTGGAATCGGACAAAAAGTGCATGAAAGCTCTGTTGTCTGCTTCAAGTAAGCTACAAGCAGGCTCTTTCCTCACCTGGTTATTATCCATCAACTTCCTTGTCCTCTCCACACCATCCCACTCACCCTCTGAAGCGTATATGTTCGAGAGTAGTACATAGTCACCACTTGCATCCCACCTTAGTTTAAGTAGCCGCTCATTGGCATGCCTACCCATCTCAACGTTACCGTGTACTCTACAAGCTCCAAGCAGAGTCCTCCATATAATAGCATTGGGCTCAACCTTCATTGCGTCTATGAACTTAAAAGCTTCATTCAATAGCCCTGCACGCCCAAACATATCCACCATACATCCATTATGCTTTATATTCGGCTCGATATTATACTCATCTATCATGACTTTATAATATTCGTGCCCCTGGTCAACATTTCCAGCATGACTACAAGCAACTAATACCCCAACAAAAGTTATCTCATTCGGCCTGATTTTCATTCTCTGCATCTCTTCAAAAAGACAAATGGATTCCTCAGAATGGCCGTGGAAAGCTAACCCCAAAATTATTGAATTCCATGAAGTAACTTCTTTTTCTCTCATGCTCCGAAATACTTTGAACGCTCTCTCAATGCTCCCGCACTTAGCATACATGTCTATAAGTGCATTACAAACTATAATGCTCAAATCTCCATTGCCCATTTCCAAAAGAGAACAATGCATCTTCTCGCCAACATCTAAAGCCCCCGAATCAGCACAGGCGGACAAAAGACTCAATATGGTCACCTCATCAGGTCGCTCCCCCACACTCCTCATCTCCTCGAACATCTCCAGCGCCTGCTCATTCAACCCAGCGAGCACATACCCCGAGATCATCGCATTCCAAGTCACAACATCTTTCTTAGGCATCTCGTCAAATAACACCCTTGCACTCTCCATCTTCCCTTGCTTAACATACCCCGTAATCATAACATTCCAAGAAAACAAATCTTTCACAGGCATTTCATCGAAAAGCTGCCGTGCAACACTTAACTGCCCCCTTCTCGCATAGCCCGCTGTCAAAGCTGACCAAGCAACAACATGGCTCTTCGCCTCACCATCAAATAGTGCACTCGCAACCCGTAAATCCCCACAATTCGCATGAAAATATATAAGGGTATTTCTTGCAAAAGTGTTCGACGCGAACCCGTGTTTCTCAATTTTACCATGAATCACAGTACCCGCGTTAACCCAATGCAGCTTGGTACAAGCCTTGAGCACGAAAGGAAACGTATAGTTATCGGGCCAAACAGAGAGCTTTTCCATCTGGTTATAGACGGAAAGAGCCGATAACGGGTTGGCGCTCTGGGCTGAGCCTCTGATCATGATGTTCCACATGAAGAGGTCTGGTTGGGTAATATAGTCGAACAGTTGGTGGGCATAGTTTATGGCGGATGAAACTGCCACGGCTGAGGTGTAAATGAGCTCTCTGAGGGCGTACCGGTTGGAATTGAAGCCATTGATGACCATGGAAGCGTGAACCTGCCTTAGGGTTCGGATGTTTTTGCACTTCTGCCATAGATTCGACCGTTGGCTGCCGGTTGTTTTCTTCCTGATCATTTACATTTACCATTCCTTTGTATAAGCCCTACGAAGTGAGCACTATGTGCACAAATGCTTGATAAGTTTGACTGGGCCAGCACGACGCTGACTATCTGCAAAGATCCAATCAATGGGTTCGGATCCCATATAATTGGCCCTTTCCTTCTTTAACTGGGCAGGCTTTCTCCTGTGAGATAAAAGTCCAATGTTTCGTAAGGACTAGGATTATCTGCTGCCTTATGTCGTAACAAAGATATATATATATATATATATATATATATATATATATATATATATATATATATATATATATATATATATATATAAATGCATTTTCACAATAAAATATTTTTAATTTTAATTTTTTTATTATTAAAGCTGTTACAGAGGTACAGTGGATGATCCTTGTCCACTTAATAAATACTGTAGCTTGTTAAGTTTTAGATGGGCCTTGCTTGCATTTTTTATTACAGTAATATAATATAGAAGACTCGAACCACCAGTATTTATGGTTTAAAGTCACTTTGATTTTCACAACCAGTTTTTCTTAAGTTTTTAAGGTCAATTGCACCTAAAGGAAATGCTAAATAAGTATCCAAAATTGGCTAGATTGATCACTAGGTACTGCGTTAAATGTTAAAAGGTATTGATTTCGAGGAAGAAAATATAACATATAGGATTGAACTTAAGGTAAAAATTTGACGGAGGAAATAGAAATGTTAGATTATATATATTAATATGACGATTACCTTTTCCCTATTGTCTTATGTCTAGAACATTTTAGAGTTCTCCTAACTTATATATGATTATCTTTTTTGTTTCTGGTAGGATAATTTTCTCTTACCTCTATAAATGTATCATTGTACTCAGTTTTATAATGCTCTCTAATATAATTATCTTTCCCTTCACCTTGTCTATTATGGTATTGGAGCCATACGATCCGCTGATTTGAGAGTCTTTCAACTTTTTTCACAAATTCCGGTAGACGGCCATCTGCCGTTCGCCCGGCTAACTCAAGTGCTTTTCTTTCTTTTTGTGCTCTTCTTTTCTTCTTGAATTCAGAATTTCGGTACTTCTTTCTTGCCCTTTCTTTACAATAATCTTTGCTTATGCTGAAATTCTAGTCACCATCCATAAGTTTTCGTTCCCTCCATCGATCACAATGCTGCCAACCATGCCACCGTGCCTCTCGTTCAGTTCCTGCAATGGATCATGCTCTTGTCTTGTTCTGGTTCCTTCCTTATTCTTAGTCGCCGGACCTCACCCCGAGACCTTTATGGTCGTCGGACCTCGTCTCGGGACTCTTGTTTCCGTTCTTAGTATACGGACCTTTGTTCTAGAACTCCTGTCTTGTCCTTAGTCGCCGAACTTCATGCCTAGACCTTTATGGTTGTCGGACCTCGCTCGGGACTCATTCTCTGTTCTTAGTCTGCAGATCTCGTTTTGGGACTCCTGCCTTGTTCTTAGTCGCCAGACCTCGCCCCAAGACTTTATGGTCGTTGAACTTCGCTTCGGGACTCCTAATCTGTTCTTATTCACTGGAGCTCGCCCCGAGACCTTGATGGTTGTCGGACTTTGTCCCAGGACTCTTGTCTGTTCTTGCATCGCCGGACTCTTCACATGAAATTCATCTAACTTGGATCTCATTTAAAGCAGCTGGTATCAAAGACACCGTTTTGGACTTAACCTCCAAACTCAAGCTTGTTCTTTTCTACCAACTTGAGTTTAAGAGGGGATGTTAGATTATATATATTAATATGATAATTACATTTTTTCTATTGTTCTATATCTAGAACATTCTAGAGGTCTCCTAACTTATATAGGATTATATTTTTTTTGTTTCTGATAGGATAGTTTTCTCTTACCTATGTATTGTACTCAATTTTATAATACTCTCTAATATAATTATATTTTCCTTCACTTTTTCTATCAAGAAATATGGGCAAATGCACATGCTTTATAAATATTGACGTATAAATTGATGTGGCATCATGTTCTCACACAATTGTATATTTCTTGCTTGTCTTTCCTTTTACTAAGATTAATATACCTAAATTTAGTTTCGAAGTAGAATTGTTATGGTTTACGAGAGAACTTCGCAGAGTGCACTCTTTTCAGCACGCTACTTTGTTACAAAGTAGAACTATTATGAATTATGAGAAAACTTTATATGCATGCCGACCTTGTTTTGAGATTAATACGCCTAAATTTAGTCCATAAGTGACCACACACACACACACTCTACCCTTTTGTTAGAGCTAATCACTTGTCCATGGAATGAAAATAAGAAGATATCGAATGCTTAATTAGAATGACCTAAATCCACATGAAATATGAGGTAACATAAAAAAATGTGGATTTAGGTCATACTAATTAAGAATTCGATCCAAAATGTGAATTTAGGTCACTCTAATTAAGTATTCGATGACATCTTCTTATTTTCATTATGGACAAGTGATTAGCTCTAACAGAAAGTTGATAATATAGAACTGCCAATACCATAATGCTGCCAAATTTTAAACAGTGATTTCTGGTCACCATGGCACATAAACAATAGATCTCTTCTCTCCCTTGATCTTCTAACATGTTCACCTGTTTGGGGTCCAAATCTGCAAGACTTGCCTCCTCCTGTTCACTTCAAATCATTGATCTATTAACAACCATCTCCCTCAACCATACAGTAGTCTTATATATACTGTATTACTTTAAACAGATGATTGCTCACAGATCACATCAATCAAATATCACCACCTCAACTGAGCTTAACATAATCTTTTCCTAAGAATACTTTTGGGCCATTAATTATTAACACTCTGCAATGAGTGGCTTGTATGCATCCGACAGACTGGCAGGTCTCCATAAGCTCCCCCATGCTAAACACACTGAAGCTTATCTGGGCTTAAAAGAAATGAAGGACAATATTTAAACTTGCTCTGAAATCCCTGGTTGTTGGGGAATGAATCAACCAGGATCTACCACCTCTCAAGGAACCCTCTCGTATCTCAGAGGACTGACAGTTGTTGGTTGCAACTTCCACCTTCATGACTCCATGTAGGGCTGTAGTATATATAGACTGTAGAATTCTTCGACTTATGCATGTCATCACCCAAGTCATCAGCGCAAAATGGGCCACCGGATGTTTTCAATATTCCTACTCTCGTTCTTAATCTTAGAACGCAGTCTCTGTTGATCGCTCTTGCGTCTTTGTTCCTGCTCTGCTCAACAAATTTGTGTTTGTGGCATTCTAACAACTATGAAGAACAATAGCTAGCAGGAGACATCATTGTTAATGTATATTATTCTCCATGATACTGTTAAACCGATACACTCGCTCTCGTTTTAATTTACTCAAAACCTTTGTTATGCTAATGTATCTCCTGAACTTTAGAAAGAGAAATTTTTTTAGGGCTCTCTCTCTCTTTGCCATACCTTTCTCCCATCTCTATTGCAGATCTCTCTTTGCCCTACTCTCTCACTCTCACCCATACACCCACCCTCTGATGGGCGACGGCCAGGCGGTGACTGACATGAGCTCTCTCTCTCCCTCTTTCTCTCTCTCTCTCTCTCTCTCTCACACACACACACACTTCAATACAACGTGATATGGCTCTGCAGCCCTCTTTGTGGCCTGTTCGTAGAGCCGTTGGCCGGGCTTATGAACGATCGGTGCACTAGCCTGTTCGGCCATCGCCGACCCTTTATCGTAGCCAGATCGTCGTCGATCGTGGTTGCGATGATCGTAATCGGTCACTCAATCGATATTGGGTGGCTGTTGGGGGATAGGGGCGATCGAGATGCAGGCGGTGTCGGCATTTGTCGTAAGGTTTTGGATGTTCAATGTTGCTAATAATATGACCCGGGGATCCTGCAGTGCCTTGCTTGTTGATCTCACCGGTAAAGGCCTCCTATCGGTTGTATATTCAATACTCTCTCCCTTCTATCGATATTTTGGCTTCAACCTAGATTTGTAACTTTCAATCAAAGCCAAGTTGCAATCAAAGGTTAAATAAGTATCATCCTAGAACCGTTCACATGCACCCCTTGTATAGTAGAAATACACAAAAAAAGTAAGAAAATCATATCAAAGAGAGGAAGTATATTTCATTTTGTGTGATTGGATTTGCCATTGAATTTTGGTTTATGTGGAAAATATTAAAACCTCATTGAGCTTGTACTCCAGCCCAAATTTGTACTTTTCATAGGTGGCCTCTTTTCCAACGGTGGATTCGACGAGTCATCAACTTGGGCAGCAAAGGAAATGTGTAGCCATTTATGAGGACGAGTTATTTCTACATTAATTTTATCTGCCTAGCACCTAACGTAGTACTAATTATTGCAAATTTGACAAGAATATGTTGGAAGTCAAGCTGAATATTCTAGTTGAAATTTTCTTACAAGGCAGTACTAATTATTGCAAATTTGGCAAGAATATGTTGGATATCATGCTGAATATGCTATTTGAATTTTTCTTGCTCTTTTTATTATCATAGTCAACTTGGCACGGCCAACCTACAATAAAAGAGTTGCACAATGCAGGTTTGTGCACTTTAGAATTTGAAAGTTTTACTGTATACAGTTGTTGATAGATTTAGGTTTTGATTTGTATTTTTCACAATAAAATATTAACAACACTAGGTGATTAAGCATAGCAAAATAATATCAAATAATTGAAAGTAATTTTATAAGAACTCTTGATAAAATTATGTAATCTAGAGTAGTAAAATGATATAAAATAGCTCGTCCGTGAGAGTCGTGACAGAGTCACTGTCCTAAAGACGTTATCGCTTCCCTACGTGCAGGTGTTGATGGCAAATAAAGTTTCAAAGATAAAACTCATTGACGCAGTTATGTCTCCTCTATGTGCACGTCAATAAGAAAATGGTACGAACCAGTCTACGATCACATTACTCAAATACAAAATATATATAATAGATGTGAAGGAAAATACGTTGTGATAGTAGAGTATAAAAATACTCAATTTTAGAAGCGTAGAAGCTTCAAGTAAATATTTTTATGTCACACCACATGCCCTTATATACATGGTCAATCATAATCTATTTATTAGCTACATAAGTAAGCTTAAAAGCTTTTGTAACTTATAAAATAATGATAATCTTTTTCAATAATGTCAAGCAATAAAAATATATTATATACTCCATAAACAACACATGAGTTAATAAAACTCATTATTACATTTGTAACTCATTTCATAATATATATATGTGAGTAAATACCATATAGTCATAACTAGCACAATCATAAAAATGCTTTAAGGTACATTTTATTTTATTAAAATACTCCAACAACAATAACATTAGATAATGAATTATTACCTTCGTTTCATTGGGTTGTCCCCCTTGACATTCTGCGAACTCTTAGAGTAGATTTAGCACGTGTAAACATTAGAATTACTCATTGTTTTTCTCATATCTTTACTTCCCAAATGATACCTATATTATTTATGCTCTCTGTTTGCTTTCAGTTCATTGTTTACATGTACAAAAATCTATTCTATGATATTGGGGGAGTATCTACTTAAGCTTTTATGAAATAATCTGCAAAGTTAAGGACAATTTATTTTTTTAAGGTTAGTGTAAGAAGTCATCGATATTGTGGCAGAGAAGACTAGGTCAAAGCTTATTGTTAATGACTCTATTTTTTGCACCCCTTGCAGTGAAATTCTGGTTTCGCCACTGCATCTTACTCAAATTAATACAAAAAAAAAATATCAGCAAATGAGAGATATAAACAGTAATATATATTAGTTTTCATGGTACAATAATTTTCCACCAAAGTTTTGTAAGGATTGCTAGGGAGATTATATGGAGCCATATTTGAATATTGATATAGCTAAAAATACGCTTTCAATCTACAGACTACATGTGGCAGTTATGACACGTAGTCCAAACTAGCTTATTGCTGATTAGGCACTTGCCACATCAGTCAACAGGCAAAATCCTAAAAAGACTCTAACTCTATCAACTAAGAATGAGATGTGATCATCTAGGATCCTAATTTGATTCTGATTGGAGTTATGCGAAACTTAATTCTACTAGGGTTTTCCTTCCTACTACTATATAAAGGGGTTTGTCTAACCCTTCAGGTATGGACAACTTCACACACAATTACACATTGTGTCTTACTGCTTTTTTAGAGTTCTACATTGTTAGTCATCTCTGACTTAAGTATCGAAGCGTTCCCCCGCCAGAACCGCACTTGGCGGTCACTCTGTGTTCTCTTTTGCAGGCCTACTTTCTGGTATGGTTCCCGATCCAATTTTTAGCTGTAACAGATTGGCGCTATCTGTGGGACCCTCAAGGAACATGGCCAATCATTATTCATCTAGTGACTCTTCACACAGTCGTTCTCAAAACCATCATAGCTCTCGACGACTCAGTCGTTCTCGCGACCAACGTTCGACGCCTTCACATCGCCGTGCCAGTTCTGCAGAAGATCGATGTCCATATTAATGTGACATCTACCATGCCCAAATCAGAGACCAGATCTCGGAGAAACCATTCTCTATCTTCTACTTTAAAAAACGGTGACCTCCGTCATCGTTTGAATCATCAACTGTTCAAAACACCCCATGCCGACCTTACAAAAGAAATCCACGAATTGAAAGATGTCATAAACACTCTTCAAAGAAAGCTCGCATGGCGGTGGATCCACCTCTACCCATCATTATCATCTTGACCCTAGCGACCTTCATCTCCGTCTCACCTTCAGATCAAGCTACGGCCTCAAATACAGATCAACAGCTGATCCGACATTCAATCCTAAGGAGAAGAACGAAGAACACACAATAAAGAGCGGATCATGCTACCATCAGCCAAAGACAGTACCAACTCCTCTCCCGAACAGGTCGCCATAGCTAAGACCCCTCGAAGATTTATCCACAGAAAGAGGACGCCTGAGTTTCGTTCTCGAGAACGGGACTCTTGGAAGATTGTCCCTAGATATCCTTCTTCAGAAGATCTCCCCCGAGGGGAGAATTTGGATATCCGTTATCCGAGGCCATCGAGAAGGCAAAGCTATCTCCTAATTTTTGAATGCCTCAATGTGACCTCTACGACGGAACTGGAGATCCAGGAGAACATGTTTACCAGTTCGAAACAACACATGCTACTCCTCAAAGTCTTAGATGCTGTCATGTGCAGAGCCTTTCCTATCACTCTAAGGAAGGTTGCACATGCATGGTTCAAATCCCTACAACCAAGATCCATCTATTCATTTGGCCAATTATCGGATCTCTTTCAGAAGCATTTTGTAAACAGTTGATCCAAAAGGAAAAACTCGGCGAGTCTGCTTAACATTGTGCAAAAGAAAAATGAGTCTTTGGCATGCTTTCTCGGACGATTCAACGCAGTCATTTTGGAAATTGATAACCTGGATGAATCCGTAAAGTATACTGCATTCCTCCGAGGCCTCCGACCAACATCCAAGTTTGCATTCTCTGTTAACAAAAGTCCTCCGTAATATGAAGGCCTTTCTCGAGAAGGCTAATAAATACATTCGAGCTGAAGAATACCTGGAGACACAAAGAGGACGACTTGGAGAGGGGAGGGAAGAGTAGAAGAAATGATCTCAGGAATTAACTCCCCAAGGGGGAAAGTCAACAAAACATTCTAAATGAGATGAACGACATCCCAAAGACTCATTTGCCTTGGAAAATTTGACACCCCTCAATGCCAAACCATCACAGATACTTCACGAGATCAAAGACAACAAAGCTCTCCAATGGCCCGAAAAGATGAGATCTCGGCCAAACAAACGGAACAAAGATTTATGGTTTCACTTTCACAACGATCATGGCCACTCAACTGACAATTGCGGGTCACTTAAGCGAGCAATTGAAGCCCTTATCAAGCGTGGCCAGTTGAGAAAGTTTGTAGCTCACAAAGAAGGACAACAACATACACCTCCGGCCATGGAAAAAAGAGAAGATCGAGAAGAGAATGTGGGTACGATCAACACCATATCCGGGGGATTAGCCGCAAGAGGTTCATCAGGACAGGCTCAGAAAGCATACGCCAGAGAAGTATGCGTAACGAGCCAGCCCCCAAATAAGAAACAAAAGATTGTGCTCGTAGCTACGATCACCTTTTCTGACAAAGATTCAAAAGGCATAAAGATTCCTCATGATGATCCATTAGTTATCACAATCAAGGCTGGGAACTTCGATGTAAAGCGTGTTTTGGTTGATAACGGGAGTTCCACATAAGTTTTATTTTATGAAGCATTCAAAAAGATGAACATTTTGACGGACCTTCTTCGAAAGATGGATACACCGTTGTATGGATTCTCCAACTAGCCAGTTGCAGTTGAAGGCATTATCGCACTCCCAGTTGCGATTGGCACACCTTCAACGCAAGCCAACTTCATGCTTGATTTTGTGGTAGTAAAGGTCCCCTCTGCATACAATGGCATATTGGGACGACCAGCACTCAATCAGTTATAAGCTGTGGTGTCGACTTACCACCCCAAGATAAAGTTTCCCATGGAACACATGATTAGAGAGGTGAAAGGAGACCAGACTACAGATCATCAGTGCTACATGGCTTTATGTCTATCGAAGAACAAGGAAGCGCTCATTATCGAAGACCTCTGAGAAGATACAAAGATGCAAAGGGAAAAACTAGTTGAAGATCTGGTAAGCATTGAAGTATCCCGGAGAAGAAAATAAGGTAGTTCGGATAGGTTCAAATCTTAAGGAAGACACCAAGCTCGAGCTGGTGAACCTATTGAGAACCTATGCGGATGTCTTTGCATGGACAGCTACAGACATGCCTGGAATTGATCCTGAGGTCATCACCCATAGGTTAAATGTTGATCCATCCAGAAAACCTGTCAAGCAGAAGAAGAGGACTTTTGCACCAGAAAGACATGAGAAGATTGAAGAAGAAGTAGATAAACTCCTAACTGCCAACTTTATTGAAGAGATCTATTATCCGGATTAGATCGCCAATGTTGTCATGGTTCCTAAATCAGGCGACAGATGGCGAATTTGTATCGATTACACAGATCTTAACAAAGCACGCCCGAAGGATAGCTACCCACTTCCAAGGATCGACCTTCTTATTGATGCTCTTCGGGTCACGAGCTACTCAGTTTTATGGATGCATATTCTGGTTACAACCAGATCATGATGCATGAAGATGATGTCTCCAAAACTTCATTCATCATGGAGAGAGGGTTATACTGTTATAAAGTAATGCCCTTTGGACTTAAGAACGCTGGGGCAACTTACTAATGCCTGGTGAACATGATCTTTCGAAACTTGATTGGAAAGAACATGGAGGTCTATGTCGACGATATGCTCGTCAAGAGTATAAAGTCTGAATTCCATGTCAAAGACTTGAAAGAAGCTTTTGACATCCCTCGAAAGTATAAAATAAAGCTGAACCCACTCAAATGCACTTTCGGAGTTAAATCGGGGAAATTTTTGGGGTTTATGGTTTCTCAACGAGGGATTGAGGCAAACCCAAAAAAGATCAAAGCCATTCAAACCATGACGTCCCCAAAAACCATCAAACAAGTGCAAGAGTTAACAGGAAGGATTGCAGGCTTGGGAAGGTTCATGGCTCGATCAGCTGAACGATGCTTGCCATTCTTCAAAGTCATCAGAAAAGCAAAAAATTTTGCTTGGATGGACAATTGTCAAAAATAGTTCGAAGAACTTAAAACACACTTGAGTTCTCCGCCCTTACTTTCGAAACCACTTCTTAGAGAAGACTTGTTTCTATACCTCTCAGTTACCGAAGTCGCAGTCAGCACTGTTCTAGTCAGAGAGGAGGATGGAGTCCAGAAACCCATCTACTACGTTAGCAAAGTCTTACAAGATGTAGAGACAAGATATCTAAAGATCGGTAAGATTGCACTGGCCCTTATCATATCAGCTATGCGTCTATGACCGTATTTCCAGTCTCATACCATTATCGTTTTGACGAACTAACCACTTAGGAAGGTTTTACTGAGCCCCGAGGAATCAGAAAGATTGATAAATTGGTCCGTCGAGTTGGGAGAATTCGATATCTAATATAAACCTTGCACTGCAATGAAAGCTCAAACCCTAGCAGACTTTATTGTCGAGTGTACATCACCGGAAGACCCCCTCCCCCCCCCCCCCCGTTGGTGATTTCTGAGGTTCTAGATCCTTGGAATCTTTATGTAGACGGTTCTTCAGCTATCGGTAGCAGTGGAGCTGGAATCATTCTTATCAGCCCAGAAGGTTTTGTTGTCGAGTACGCACTTCGCTTTGGATTTCAAGCCTCAAATAATGAAGTAGAGTATGAGGCCCTCCTCGTAGGGATAAGGCTAGCACACGCTCTAAAGGTGGACTCACTTTCAATTCAAATTGATTCTCAACTGGTGGTCAATCATGTCTTAGGAGATTACGAGGCTAGGGACGAAAGAATGGCTCAATATCTCCATTTAGTTAAAACTTCAGCTTCGAAGTTTAAGAACTTCACCATTCGTCAAATTCCCAGAGATCAAAATACTCAGGCAAATACATTATCAAGGTGAGCTTCCGTCGAAGTGACAGATGTCCGACGCTCGATTTACCTTGGGTTCCTCAAAGATCGCAGTATCAGTTCTCAAACTAAAATTGGAATGATAGATCAAGAACCCTGTTGGATGGACATGATCATCAAATACTTGTCCACAGGCAAATTACCAAGTAAAAGACATGAGGTGAGGAACCTTCGTGTCAAAGCTGCTCGGTATGCGTTAGTGGATGGGGTTTTATATAAAAAAATCCTTCAGCCTTCCTTACCTCAAATGCTGAGGTCCATCAGAATCCTTACATGCATTGCAAAAAGTACATGAAGGGATATGCAGTCAACATCTTGGAGGGAGGACATTAGCCCAGAAAATCTTAAGGCAATGATATTATTGGCCTGCGATACAAAAGGACGCCATTGAATTCACATGGAGGTGCAACAAATGTCAAAAGTTTGTCCCAGTAACACATACACTAGTCGCTCCTTTGACTTTGGTTGTCTCCCCAATTCCTTTTGCAATATGGGGAATGGATTTGCTAGGCCCTTTTCCCATGGCATCTGGACAACGACCATTTGTGATTGTGGTAATAGACCACTTCACAAAATGGACTGAAGCATAATCTCTGGCAACCATTACTTCAGCCAAATATGAAGATTTCTTTTGAAAAAATGTCGTCTGCCATTTTGGAGTACCAAGAGCTTTGATCGTTGATAACGGAAAGCAGTTTGACAACAATAACTTCCGAACCTTTTGCACGAATCTTTCGATCGATTTGAGGTTCACTTCTGTAGCTCATCCACAATCAAATGGTCAAACCAAAAACATGAACCGTAGCATCTTACAAGGATTGAAGAAGATATTGGATGAAGCTAACGGTGCATGGGTTGATGAACTCCCCAAGGTGTTGTAGGCGTACCGAACAACTCCCCATTCGGCCATGGGAGATACGCCTTTCTTACTCTGCTACGGAATAGAAGCAATGTTGCCAGTTGAGATAGGAGTCCCAATAATACGGGCCTTCTACTTTAACGAAGAAAACAACGAAGTTGGACTCCGAGCAAATCTTGATTCGGTAAAAGAAGCTCGAGCTCAAGCCCACGAACGATCCGTTGTTATAAAACAACGAGTTGCAAGTTATTCCAATCAGAGAGTTTGGTCCAACGCAAGTTAGAAGTTTTTGATCCAAAGGCAGCTACGGGAAAGTTATCTCCAAATTGGGAAGGACCTTATCGTGTTTTAAAGGTGCTCAAACCAGGTGCCTATTCACTGGGAACACTTCCAGGAGAACCCATCCCTCGTACTTGGAATGCTGAAAATTTGCAGAGATATTACCAGTAGCATCTTGCCCCGAGGCAAGACACTTCTTTTTCGGGGGATAAGGGCCCCAGACCTTATCAAAATCCCAATCCTTTAGAAATTGTCTTTAGAAGATTTTTTCAAATAAATGGGTTGTTAAGAAATTCAGTGTAAACTTTATGTTTTGCTCGAGTAATAAAGTTACCTTTCCAAGCACTGTTATATTAGCCCATTATTCTGCCTGAGCAGAATATGCACCAAACACTCTGCCCAAACAGAGTGCTAAACTTGGACAAAACATTCTGTCTGAACAGAATGATGGCGGAACACTCTGCCCGAGCAGAGTGTATAACTCTTGTTTTTATAAAAAATACAAGAATAGGCCAAACGGATCTAAGTCCGTGAAGAAGCAAAAGTTAATGGGGGGCATCGTCACTCCACCAAAGCTTTTACTTCTTCAAAATTTAGGCCTAGCGAGGGTGCTCGACTTCTTTACCAACTCTTTAAGTGTTGAATAAAGAGTTTTGAGCTAAAGTAAAAATAAATAATGCCGTGTGAATGGTATCATAAACCACGAGAAACACATAGTAAAAGCAAAACCAAATGCAATAAAAAAGATAGAGTTTTACAAAAGCCCTTGAAAGGGCATCAAAATACTCAGTCTAACAGAAAAGCCTAGATACAAAGACAAAATCTAAGGCTCGAGGGCATCTCCTGAAAGGCCCTCCTCTGGGGGGTGAGAAGCCGTAGCATCTCCCGCCTCCGAAGGCATAGCTGTCTTCTCGGATGGAGACACCACTGCAGGCATAACAACGTCACCCAAAGGGATGTCTGGGAAGCACTCAGCGAACATCTCCTTGGCCTTCATGAAGCCCATCTCGTAGATCTCCAAGCCATCATCGGTTCTCTTCTTCAGCCATTCTTCCCCCGCATTTCAGTCAAGGAAATCGCGAATGCCTTGGTCTCGAGCCTTCTTCACCTCTTTTGCCGCCTTCCTTTTTTCCCGTTCCAATCTCCTATCCAGAGCCTCAATCTGAGCAAGATAGTCAGCCTCTTGCTTGCTCAGCTCTTCACCATGACAGGTGGCTTCCTTTGCCTCCTTAATGGCGTCCCTCTTCTATTGGGCTTCCTCTACTGTCACTTGCCTCGCCATCTCAAAGCGACACAACATTTCAGACCCGCTCGCGTACATCTGGAATAAAGATTGAAACAATCAGCTAAAGGAAGTTTGAAAATAAAAATAATTAGTTGGAAGAAAGAACATTACCGTGTATACAGCCTGAGCAAAGGAGCAGCCAAGGGTCTCATGAGTCTGGTTTTAAAAAACCTCCTTGTCCCGAGGAAGAACTCCATGAACTAGATGCTGCTCCGAGATTTGATTGTCGGGCATCCCGATGTCATCACACCTAAGGGTCCATCTAGGGTGGAAGATGGGATCCTCTTCAATGGACAATCTCTCAACAATCTGCGGAGAACGATCAGGAGGAGTAACTCTTGTCTTTTTTTGAGGGGGGCAACTCCACGCTTGGTTGCTTCTTTTTCCTCTTTCCCTTGGCTTTTTGCAGAACACCAAGAAAGCCTCTATGCGGTGATTTTCCACTTCTGCTAGCCATTTCTGCAAGAGAGAAATGAATCAATACGAGCATAAACATTGAAACAAAGGCTGAAAACTAAGAACCTACACAAAGCACACCTAGAGGAACGCTCTCAGCAGAGATAGCAGGAGGATGATGAATCAAAGCTCCTGCTGGAACAGGCTTGCGGGGAATAATCCTCGCCCATTCTAACTGTTGCTCTGATAGAGGTTTGTCAATTGAAAGCCCTCCTCAAAGTTTGATGTGGCTAAGGATATGCTTGGTAAGGTTGTTAGGAATGAGCTTGCCTGGGTTCTCAAAATCCTTACAGTAAGGATTCTAATCTCTATCAAACAGAAGCTGCCCTTTGTCCAGACGGCCCACAAATAAGTATCTGGAGTGCCAACCTTTATTCGACTTCGGTCCTCCCTTCAGAATTCGTTGCCTGCTATGAATGTAATATCATCCCGGGCAGTTGGTGACTCCTTTGACAAAACAGATTTTGAAGAACACTCTCATAAAATCTGTTGCATCTGGTTTGTAGCCTGAAGTCTGAACCAAATATATAAGCCCGGCAGGTTTCCTCTAACCATTTGGAACAAGTTGCCCGAGAGCCATGTGATAATGCTCGAAGAAACGAAGAGCAAAAGGGTGAAGATGAAGCCTATACCCTGACTTCACCTGCTCTTCATAGACCCAGTTTCAAACTTGGTTCCATAATTAGCTTGTTCTTGCAAACCAGGAAGATGAGCATACCAACCTTCCGGAAGAGGATATTCCTGAATCAACTCCAACAAAATCTTCAGTGGACATCTTACTTGACTTCTCATCCGCCGTATACCAAGGCTTAGGATTAGACGTATCCTCGGCTTGGTCCTTCACATTTCTTAAGGCGTTCTTGGCAGGCAAAGAATGTGAAGGTTGAGAGGATGAATGAGGTAGTGGTTGTGAATTTGAAGGTTGTGGAAGTTGTGGGTTTGAAGTCCCAACTTCACTTCCTGAAGTTGGAACCCGTTCTGAACTCAAAGATGAACTACTACTCACGACTATATTATCTTCGGAAGACAAGTTTTGGACATGTTTTCTATTGCTAACTTAGGAAACTACGAAAACTTGAAGTGCTGAACAAAAAGAAGAGAGGAAAAGAGACTTACTTGAAGAGAAGGATGCTTCCAAATGATTCGAGTGGGGTAAAAATGAAGTAGAGATCTCCTTTTATAGAGGAAACTCCAAATAACCGTCTCTTAGGATACCCGACGGTTCATCTACCCCTTACGTGTCACAAGCTAAGAGAAGAGGAGTTTGAAACTTTAAAAATTTCCCGCTCAAAGGCATTAACAGCAATAAGGGACACGTAAAAATGAACCGACAAGATTCTGCCCGAGCCGAATTGTGCCCGAGCATAATGCCTCTTGGCTAAATGCGATTCTGCCCGAGCAGAATCGTGCCCAAGCATTCTGTCCTAGAAGACTGCCTCTTGGTCAAACGCAATTTTGCCCCAACAGAAACGTGTCCGAGCAGACTGCGCATTGGCCAAACACGATTTTGCCTGAGCGAAATTGAGCCCGAGCACACTGCCTGAGCAGAATGCCTCTTGGCCAAATACGATTCTGCTAGAACAGACTGGGCGTTAGCCAAATACGATTCTGGGCAAGCAGAATGCCTCTTGGCCAAACACAATTCTGCCCGAGCACTCTGCCTGAGCAGAATGCCTCTTAGCCAACCACAATTCTGCCCGAGCAGAATGCCTCTTGGCCGAACACGATTCTGCCCGAGCAGAATCGTGCCCGAGCACTCTGCTAGAGAAGAATCGTTCCCGAGCACTCTGCCCGAGCAGTGCCTCGTTGGCCGAACCTGATTTTGCCCGAGCAGAATCGTGCCCGAGTAGACTTCTCATTGGCCAAACACGATTCTGCCCGAGCATAATTGTTCTCGAGCACTCTGCCCGAGCAGACTGCTCGTTGGCCAAACACGATCCTGCCGGAGCAAAATCGTGTCCCAGTACTCTGCCCGAGCAGAATGCCTCATTGGCCAAACACGATTCTGCCCAAGCAGAATGGTGCCCGAGCAGAATGGTGCCCGAGCACTCTGCCCGAGCAAACTGCTCGTTGGCCAAACACGATTATGCCCGAGCAGAATCGTGCCTGAGCACTCTACCCGAGCAGAATGCTCATTCGACGAGCACAATTCTGCTCGAGCAGAATTGAATCCGAGCAGGGTTTTGCCCGAGCAAAATCATGTCCGAGCAGAACTTTGTCCGAGCAAAGCCGTCTTTGGATATTTGAAATGTCGTAAAAACATATTCGATTCTGTTCTGGCATATTTTGCTATCACCAGTGGGAAAAAGTGTGCTTCCACCCGCTTCATTAACTCTGGTAAAAGCAGGGGGCATATGATATAGCTAAAAATACGCCTCCAATCTACAGACAACACGTGGCAGTTATGACACGTAGTCCAAACTAGCTTATTGCTTATTAGGCAATTGCCATATCAGTCAACAGGCAGAATCCTAAAAAGACTCTAACTCTATCAACTAAGAATGAGATGTAATCCTCTAGGATCCTAATTTGATTCTGATTGGAGTTATGCGAAACCTAATTCTACTAGGGTTCTCCTTCCTACTACTATATAAAGGGGTCTAACCCCTTAGGTATGGACAACTTTACACACAATTACACATTGTGTCTTACTGGTTTTTCAGAGTTCTACATTATTAGCCATCTCTAACTTAAGTATCGGAGCGTTCCCCGCCGGAACCCCACCCGACGGTCACTCCGTGTTGTCTTTTGTAGATCTACTTTTTGATGTGGTTCCCGATCCAGTTTTTCGCTGCAACAAATATCAACACGGACGTGGGGCTAAGTAACACCACATATATATGTCGACATGGACTATATGTATGAATTATTGAAGTCTATATATGATGATAGGAAAAAGGTTACATGTTTTTCCATATTTGACTAGACAGTTTTGAGCTTATATATCTTGAATGAAATTTGTTTGTTGCCAAAAGTTTAGACCGCCTAATTAAGCGATTCTTTGAATGGTGTTCCCTCGTGTGCTAACCACGCAAGTCTCCTGGCTCATTTCTTGGTGTATGAACACTGAATCAGCGACTGAACTGTCTTCAGTATTCCTTGTTTGCCTAATTTTCTGGTTCCAGCTATTATCAGTCCCTGATTAAAGTGATGGTTATGGGGTCTGCATGCATGCATGTTAGTTGAACCCACCTCATCTTTTCATTTACAAGAACTTTTTGAAGTAAAATGACGTTCTTAATTTCTCATCTCTCCCTTTCTTTTTCAAGTGTCATCAAAGAAAAAAAATTAAGTGGAGCAAAATACTGATTTTTTCCAAGCTGCATGTGCATTATGTACTGAGGACATAACTAGTCGTGGGTGGCACATGCAATGCATGCGGAGTATTTATTTTGAAACTTAGATACTTTTTTCTTACGCCTCAACGAGTCATTCTCTTATCCATTCACCGATTCATATTCTCCTTAGCTCGTACCTGAAAATGAGTAGGAAAAGCTAATCTACAAACTGCACGTACATCTGTTGTAATGTAAATGATTCACATTTTATGTCGAAGCTGCTGGTATTATAGATAATATCCATAGATGAATGGATATAATTAATTAGTTTTTGCATCAACTTGCCCAGGTTGGCCCCCTTTTTGACTTGCCCAATGTTTTAATTTTTTCTTAAATTTTACACGCAAGTGTATATCTGCCGTCTAAGTATATAAGAGGGATGGTTTTGTTTTACAAACTGACCCCTTCATTCTATTGGTTGAAAGATTTTATGAACGATTTGAACTAATCAGCTTAGCTTTAAGGTGACGAAATAAGGAGTTCGGCTTATGTCGTTACCGTGTAAAATGTGAAAGTCCGTTATCGTTTTTCTTTTTACCTGATCATTATGTTAACGCTGGAAAATTATAAGAAAAAAAAATCTAATTACATGCAAATCAATAAAGAATCCGGAGAAAATTCAAGAGAGATTTTGACATTCAGCACAGTTACGTGAATCAGAAATCAAACTTCAAGCTTATAAGCAACGGCTGACCGTAACTTTTGTTGATTATCATAATATTTTTGTTTGCCTAATACTCGTACCAATCCTCAATCGTGTCACCTCATGTCCGAAAGACTTCTCCACCAATCAATTCCCGCCACGTCTTTGTTCCCCGTCGTGGGGGCTCGTGCTGGAACAGAGGAGACATGGCCCACACTGCCTTTGCCAGCCTTGGTCAAAGTCAAACCCTTCAGCAAAAATTAGGCTTGGTTTTAGGCTTTACAGACAACCAATCAGAACGGTGCACATGTGCTCGAGCCACTTCGTCGGCAGTGGCGCCACTGTCTATTTCTTTTTCTACTGATCTAACGTGGCAGAGTGGATGTTGGTAGCAGATTAGATCTTAGCCGTTGGTTGCTCGATGCCAGTCCAAATGATTGGAATCTCTCAAAAGCATACGCAGCTCCAAATCATTGATTACCCTTTCCTCAAATGATACGAGTTACTTTAGGCTTTATTGAGGTTAAGCGCTTAAGATAATGCTTAATTAAGAAAAAGCAAGCGAAGACTAAATTTGCATCTACGACCAAGGAGTCACTCACGTAGAGTTATCTTCTTTTACTTGTCCGTTACAAGAAAGATCAATGTTATCTGTGAAACGATAAACGTTGATTAAATATGCACCTATAAACAGTAAAAAGAATATTCCACTCTTGTCCGCTTAATATATTATATTATCTCAAATTACAAGGGAAAAGATTGGACATGAGGAGGGCATGCAATTAGATTTGAAAATATGAATCTTGGTGTATTAAAGAGACAAATTCAAAGTAATGGATCCAAATTAAACATTAAAATATGAGAGGAGGAGCAGTCAAAAGGGCCATCTCCTCCCCAATATAATATTGGAAGATAAAGGAGGGTTGGATGCTTGGCCATCAACATGAGTGGTTAATCACATGGAGAATAGGTCATTGATGGTGGTTAGGTAGTAAGAACTACCCATAATAAGGATTAGACCACTAACAGGAAAGTTTGAAAAACAGGGTTAGCAAATGCCAATACAATTTTGGTCATGCTCTCTTGTTTCTTTAATTTTCTTTCAAGGATTTCGGTCAAAACCCTAGTTGCAATTTCCTCTGTTTGCAATCTTGCTACTTCTTCACCAAATCAGATGGGAGAATGGACGATCAGTCGTGGAGAAACCGACCAACACTACGTGTTTCAATGTGGCCGCAGAAGGAAGAATTGCCGGCGCGAGTTGCTAATCCATACTAGGACTCTTTTGAGATGTAGCCTGCTATAGTTGAATTTAACCACCGCTTTAACCGGTGTACTGCAGCTGTTTTCTTCTAATTCCAAAACACATGACTGAAAATAATATATGATGACAGACATGAAGGGAGTGGGTTGGGGGGAATCAAAGGACCAAGTTTGTAATTTAAATTTTTTTCATATATTGCTCATTTTATTTAAAGTTAATTTGAAGATATTCGTTTATATTCACTTCAGCGTTTAGATAGTAATACTGAAATGTTTGTATTATATGATATCTCTCTCTCCAAGCGAGTCACACGCAAATAATTCGTGCTCGGTGCATTGGTATTCCACGTGACATCAACCCAAGGGCGATGAACTAATCATCTCTATCCGAGGGGTTAATACATAGTTATCATTTTATCTGCCAAAAAAGATTTAGATGGCTAGTTCGATTCAAATTTTCAGCACTAGAAGTGTCCGTGGCCTAATTAAGAAAGATACATTTTCATACTTTAGACGAGATTACTAATCTAAAATATAGGATAAGTTTCATTTTTTCCCTTTTTTTTTTTTTTGGGATAGATTGTTTCGAATAAAGAGTAATCTTGCCTTCGTTTCCTAGCACAATTTTAAACGTGCAGCACATCAATTCACACATAAAGATTGGGTTCAATATATTTACTTACAAAAATCGATCGGTTTATGTTGTGCAGAGGATAAATCATAGATGGCGTCGCTACTAAAGCAAAAAAAAAAAGAAGGAAAAAACTAAAAATATAGGCTTGGGTGTAGATAAGATTTGGTCACGAGGATATAATGTCATACTTTGGTCAGAACATAAGTGTGGGCTTTGGGTACACCTTAATACGCACATTCAGACATTGTTTATCATACTCCGTATGTCTTTTTGAGCATTAAAAAAATGTGACAATATTTCTTAAAGCGGTATGCATTGCATTGCAAGTAGATGACTTTGGTTAAACAGATGATCCATTAACACAGCTTTTCTTACCTTGGGAACTTCCATCTTTATCATGTTTGTATATCTTTTGTTCTCTTCTCTTTCAGGTTGCTTTCCTTCACTTTGTAGCTACAACATATTGCAATACTTATATGCTATCTTTCATTTGAAGGAAAAATGAAAATAAGGAAAAGGAAAACATATTTTTTTAACTTATAGTTGCGTGATATAATGATTGGTTAGTCATGCATAGATGAGATAATCTCCACAGCGTTGAACTGTAAATTTTGCCGTTTGTAAGCTTGTGGACGGGTAGACTTACAAACAAAAAGTAACTTTGTTCTCTTCATCTAGGCACCAATTGGGGATGAGTAACGCATAGCTTCACGCGTCCTATATAAATGAGAAGAAGGCGAAAGGATCTGTAATTGGTGCCTTCTTTGCAGATCCTATATAAATCAGATTTAATCTAGTTTACAACTACTTTTGCCAAACATCAGTTTGTTGTTTGATAAAAGTAGTTGTAAACTAGATTAAATTTATAAAAAATATTTAGATAAAAGGTACTTAAATCATTTTTACTATGACAAAATGACCATAGATGATACTCAATAAATAATTTTCTAATATCCAAACAACGTTAACATAAATTTTATTTGTAAATAACCTTAAAATAGAAGAAATGATTACAAGATAAGAAGATAGAAAAACTTATGTAGAGGAAGAGGGCGGATGTATCTTTATGTGTGTTTTAGCCTTAGGAGAATAGTAGCAATATGAGAAGAGATAAATTCCAAAAATTATCTAACTAATTAAGGGGTATGAGAGGTCTTTTTGTAAAAGTTATGGGGATAGGATGATAAATTAGAAGGTCAAACGTGATTATGAAAAAAGTGATTATTTTATAATCCTCACTTTTGAGGATTATGGATTAAATCAGTTTTTAACTTTTAGAGATGAATTAAATCTCTTAATCTCTTTTGCCAAACACTCACAAACCTGATTTAATCTAGATTAAATCAGGTTTGACCATCCCATAATCAATCCCAAACACCCTCTAAAGTTTGGCAACCACAATTTGTCCATTCTAAATCCCAGAAGTACGCAAAAGAAATATTTGGACTAAGAATTTCCCCTTTTTCTTTTAAACTAGCAAAGATTTGGTCAATATATGTGGTCACCTGCAATTTTTCCGTGCAACATCGTGGTTTATGAGGAACTTCCTTCTTTTATAAAAGAAATTTTGACTAAAATATTTTTGCGTACTTGGTCGCCGGAAGAAAAAGGAAAACATTTCCGACGAAAAAAATCGGAGCAATTGAAGAAACATAGCTCAATGTAAATTCTATGTAAAATTAAATGCCATATAATAGTAATGTCATTTAGTTTTACAGCAAAGAAATTGTTCAATAACCCAAGATCCTACCAATCAAACCACTCCAATTTAAGCTCAACGGGACTCAAATCTCATAGCATCGTTTGAAGCCTCGCATTAGAGAATCAGTTCAAAACTTTTATTTTATTAAGTGATAAGACCCACGCGAAATTCCGCGCACGTACCGCACAATAAGTCCGTATGTTTGGAAAATTGGAGAAGCTGAAAACAATACTTGTGAAACAGAAAATAAGATGACACGCTCTTAAACATGTTTTTGAGTGCTTAGGAAGAATGATGATGATGATGATGATGATGATGATGATGATGATGATGATGAAAGGCAGAAAAGCCAAAGGAGAGAACTGAAAGCCAGGAACTAACCACCAAGTTGCCTTACAAACCACGTTTCTTTCTCCCCCCAAAACCACTATTTATGGAGTTCTGTTCCTCGATGAGCACACTTTTTTCTTCAGACACACCTTTCAATCTTTCTGTTAGAGAACTCCTCTTCCCTTCCCTCTATACCTTTGTATTCACTGAACCCAGATATAAAATCCGCTCCCGTTCTAGCTTTGTTTCAATCATCAAACCCCATCTTTTGTGCCTTCAGACCTTGCTAAATTGATTTCCCCGGTTTTCCCAATAGGAGTGTCTCAGTTCAAGTTTAGAGGTTTAAAGATTAGGGTTTATCAACTTTGGTTTTGGTTTCTGAATTTGCGCTGCACCTCTTTGACAAGAGAGTATTTTGTGAGAAGAAGTGGGAGGCATGGAAAACATTTCTGGGTTTAGTAGGGAGGATGAACAGATTGCACTGCCGCCAGGTTTTCGGTTCCACCCGACCGATGAAGAGCTTATAAGTCACTACCTATCACCGAAAGTTCTTGATAGCAGCTTTTGCGCTAAGGCAATAGGAGAGGTTGATCTGAATAAGGTTGAGCCTTGGGATTTGCCATGTAAGTTCCCCAATGATATACTTTTAGGCTGATTATGCTGTTTCTTGTTTATTTTCTGAGCATCTCTAACGTCATTTATCCTTTCTCTGAAATTGAAGGGAGGGCGAAAATGGGCGAGAAAGAGTGGTATTTCTTTTGTGTGAGAGATAGGAAGTACCCAACTGGGTTAAGGACAAACAGGGCCACTGATGCTGGCTATTGGAAGGCCACGGGCAAAGATAAGGAAATTTACAAGTCGAGATACCTTGTGGGGATGAAGAAAACCTTGGTTTTCTACAGAGGAAGGGCACCTAAAGGAGAGAAAACAAACTGGGTCATGCATGAATACAGATTGGAAGGCAAGAATTCCATCAACAACCTCCCCAAGTCAGCCAAGGTAGAGATCCAGTACTCCGTTTTCCTCTGTTTCCC
This sequence comes from Escallonia herrerae, assembly GCA_033070095.1. Classification (NCBI taxonomy): domain Eukaryota; kingdom Viridiplantae; phylum Streptophyta; class Magnoliopsida; order Escalloniales; family Escalloniaceae; genus Escallonia; species Escallonia herrerae. Next base: position 67,118 of record JAVXUP010001842.1, on the reverse strand, counting down.
CTGTTTTTGTCTCCTTTTATTTTCCTTCCAATGCTGATTTTTTTCATTTTTCTCTCTCCTTTATTTGGTTACAGAATGAATGGGTAATCTGCAGAGTCTTTCAAAAGACAACAGGTGGAAAGAAGATGCATATTTCTGGATTGGTGAGATTGAGCAATTATGGCGATGAATTCCGGCCTAATTCAAATATGCCCCCATTGTTGGACCTTTCTGCTTTTGATACCCCTCGCGTGACCTGCTTCTCCAACTCAATGGAGGACCAGAAACCCCAAGACATGATGACCGGAAGCTTCAGTTCTCCTCTCTTAGACCCGTCATCTTCTACCAAGCCATTTGATTTCTCCTCTGTTTACAACCAAATTGCGCCAAACATCCAAAACATGCAGTACCCAGATTCTCTCCTGATGCAAGATCAAAATATCTTGAGGTATATGGTGGAGAATAACGGGGCAAGCATGAAGCAGAATTCCAAAGCAGAATTGTCGCAGGACACTGGCATGAGTACTGATATCTCTTCTGCTGTGTCCAACCATGAAATGGGCCAGGGGTCTTATGAAGATCAAGATTACAATATTTCTTCAGCCGACCTTGATTGTCTCTGGAATTATTGAATTTGAAGATGGTAAATTAAGGAATTGTAGGAATTCCATGATCTTTGGCAATTATTGTTGTACAGATTTCATGAGTAAGTATTATAAATGTGAAAGGGAGGGTATTTTATGGTTGAGATGAAATCATACTAATTTTGTACTCTTCATCCCACAAATCCTGTACTACGAGTTCATGGGATGGAGCCACAGTTAAGAGTAACCTGGGTTTTTCTGATTATAGTGACAGACTTTAATTAGCTGGTGAGAATAGTAATGCTGCATTATGTTTGTTGATTAGTTAGTGTCTAACTTGGCAGTATGCGTCCCCCTCCTCTCTAATCAATCAACTTAAGTGTTATATGTTAGGCCAACAACCACGTTTTCATAGCTAATGAATACATATGACATGATTTGTGAAAGAACGTCTTTTGCACTATAAAAAGCAGCTTACATCCAATAAGGCTTTCCTCAAAAAATAAAAGCATCCCTCGTCTTATTTGTTCAATCTCTCTTTTTTTATGCTTTCCAGTTAATTTAGGATATGGAATTTGAAAGTAGTGAGCCTGGAGTTATCCCCAAAGCCTTTTGCTATTAATCTTCCCCCATCAAGATTGAGAAATGAACTTTAATATCCAAAAAGAGAGAAATAAAAAGATTAATGCAACCCGAGCTCAAGACATCAACTTGTCACAAAAGCTAACATAGAGTTGTCAAAAGGGCTGGGCGGCCGTGGGCTGGCCCGGCCCGGCCCGTTTTTGGCCTGACCCCGTGGATGAACAGTGTGGCCCTATAAGGGAACAAGGAATTCTCAACGAAAAAAGTGCTCTCTGAACTGAACGTGAAAGTCGTTTTCCATCAGACGGCTGTTCCCGTAACTCTACTCTCGACTCGGATTATATATCCAAAAAGGTCTGCCCCACACGCTGCCTAGCAGAGGCGTGATTATCTGAAGTGAATTCTATCTTTTGTAGTAGATGCCGAACCTGCTGCCCCATTGACTAAGAGGGGGGCGGGCGTAGCAACTACATGGACCCCTTCCTTTCTGTTGTTGCCAGCGCCTTTCCTGGGCCGAGCCGAAATTCTTTAATCTAATTAGAAAGGGCAGGCAAAGCCCGAAGGCTGCTATCCCAATAGGCCAGCGGGCAGAACGAGGAGAGGGCCCAATAATCATACCACCTACTCAGGATCTCAAAAAAGTGTGTTCCCTTCAGATAAGATGCACCGTAGGCCATCCTCAGCCTTCTTCGTTTTCGATGAAAAAGAAATCCAATCTCGATCTCCGAAAGAGTTTATCCTTCCCCCTTAGCCGCCCGGCCCGATAGAGAGAAAGATTAGCAAAGCGGGAAAAGACAGAGGTAATTACATTGAGAAGCATCTTATTCTCTTCGCGAGAACTTCCAGATTGAAGAAGAATTCGGAACGGGCTCCGCGTTCATTTCATTGGCAGAAACGATCCAATCCATTCGGGGCTTCGGGGAACCTAAAAAGTCTGTTGACTTGATTCATAAATAGAATCAATGATAGATAGACAAGAGATAAATAAACGATATATATTTCTAAAAAAGAGAGGAATAGAATAGACATCCCTTTAGATGTCTATGTATCCTTTATCATCTCCCTATTCTTTTTTATATAGTTATATCTGCTCTCTTAAATGGAGAGAGAAAGAGCAGAATGTTATTACCTATATTGAACACTCATTCCTATCTATTGAAAGAAAGATTTTCGTCAAATAGCAGAACTTTGCCTTTCCATTAGCATCACCTCATATCCAAGGTAGCTTATCACAAGCACCCCACCCCATACGACTAGTTGGGGGGGCCGTTCGCTTCATAGCTACTTTCATTCTAAAGGAAAGTGAAGAACCAACCTTTAGTCAATAAGAGCCCTACTTCCCTCTTTGCGACCTCATCACTTAAATCAAAGTGCAAACGAATTTCTTAGTCACCGGTTGAGCGCACCTTTGGTACTTCAGTGGGGCGAGCTCTTTGATAGTGACTTCTTTCGGGGCAACGAAAGGCAACTTCCATCTAGAAAACAGCCGGAAACTCGAGAGGGTCGCCTTTGGAAGCGTTCGTCGGTAACCAAAGCGTCACGACATAAGAAAAAGGAAGGTAATGGAATTGACTGAATCCAATCCATAAACTCGGAAACGAAACAAAGTGCATTCCCTTTTGTCAAGTGGGCATACGAACCACTTTTGCTTTGCCTTAGACTCTATTGGAACAAAGCAAAGAAGGAGGCGGAATAGAGAAAGGAAAGGGACAAGGGCAGTCTTGCTTGGCGCGAAGGCTGCTGGTTCGGGGGTAGAGTACAGTATTAAAGGTCCTCAAACTTTCAGGCGGTTTTTCTTTTGGGAAGCTGTTCACCGTTGGATCTCTCCAATACAGCCCCCTATAGTTTTCGTTACCGATATATCTTTTTTTTTTCATTGTTCCCAGGGATTATTTGGGTAATCCACTCCCATGCTGCAACAGTCAAATCAATGTAATTACCTTGTCGCTCTTCTTTTTTTCCCCGTAATAGGAAGCACTCCAGCAGCGTGCGTTGCGTGATTATACTGTGTTTTTTGCACTTGACTGGGTGGACAGTTGACCGAAAGAGAACTTCGATTCGTCCGGCCAGCAGGCGGGCGGCGTGCTTATCTTGTGTGACAACACTATAGAGCGAATGGCTCTTCTAGGCGGGCAGCTGTGTGACAACACTACAGAGAAAGCGGCACTTTTGTGTAACGTGCTATGGTCTCAACGCCCTTACGAGGTAGTGATGAGTTTCACGTGCTCTAAGTCCGGCCCGCGAGCGATTAGGAAGAGTGGCCGCAATCTGATCTTGAATAGGGATCCTACTGCGATATATAGAATCCCCATAAAAATACCACTAGATCGAGCACCAGTGATTTCGTATCCGGTCAAAATCTTGGCTAATTGATCAAAGTGGGTAGCTCTAGTAGACCCATAGATCATGGAACAAATAGGGTGGGTAGGCCCAACCACCACACTACACGTATAGACGTGAACCCCCTCATTATCGTACGTGCGACTCTCACCACATACGGCTCGCCCAAAGACTCTTAAATCCATCCCGAGCCTTTTATTCCACCTCTCCTCTCTAATCCTCGATCAAACCTGTGCTCCCCAGGCACTATGAAATAGGGGGTCTTTCCTTCGCCTATCGTATGTATCGGCTTGGCTTCGTCCCGAGCCAAGGAGGCATTATGGCTGGCGCGTGCGTGTAGGAAGGCTAACGACTACATAAGCTAAAATACTACGACTGCAAGCCCTATAAAGATAAAGAAACGACTCACTTCTATTCTCGTTGGGCTTGGATATAGATGGGGAATCCGTAGATCGTAGTAGTTCGCTAACCTCTCTAACTAACATACGATACAATTTCACTTCACGGCTAAAAAAAAGAAAGAGGCTTCACTTCCTACTATGCGAATGCCTCTTTTCTCTTCTCTGAAGTCTACAACAAACAAGTGGGAGAGGCAGGATTCGAACCTACATAGAAAAACTTTAACAGATTTACAGTCTGTCGCTTTTGACCACTCGTCCACTCTCCCCTTCCTTGTCTGAGGCCCCCTCAATGCATTGGGTTCTAAGAAGGAGGGCGGTGCCCTGAATCAATAAAAAAACTTATGAATTTTGTTGAAGGAAGACTAATAGCTTAGCTAGCATTGCGGGAGAATCTAGTCATTTAGTTAGTGCATAACAATATCTGTAAAGCAAGGGGCAAAGCTTCTACGAATGTAATTACCTTCTATCACTTGAAGGTCGTCGGCCTTCCCAATTGCATTACCTTCGTCGCTTCTGGCTAAGCATCTTTCGGTGGAGGAAAAGAGGCGACTAGTCGCCTCTGGCGAAGCTGCGAGTTCATGAGCAAGTGAATGAATGAGCCATGTTCCTAAAATAAAAGGAGTTACCATCTTCTTCCGGGCGCTAGCGCTTTACTAATATAATAGAAAGTTGGGCTCTTCTGTTGAGTGAAGCTGCGAGCCTACCCTTTTTGAGCCTACTTAAATAGCTTACCTAATCTACTAAAATAGGGCTACAGCAAGCAAAGCAAGCTTTCCCTTTCGTTTGTTGTGGGTCGCGCCTCACCGCGGGCACTGAATGAATGAAATGAGTGGAGATCTTCCTTCTTTCAGAACCTTGCTAATTACCAAGAACTTCGTTCCCGCTAGTGGCGAAGATCAATTTGACTATCCCAACCAAAACCAACTCAGAGCCTAAAAAGAGGTCAGTCTACAAGAAGCTAGCAGAGCTTTAGAGATTTCAATCAAAGGGCCACATCCATCTATCCTACCTAAACAATAAGCCTTTTATTGTTTGTTCTTCGAATGAGGCTAGTGGAGTCCTTCCGGCTAATGAAGAAAGTACTTCAGTCTTCCCATTCCTTCCAAGTGGATCATTCTTCTCCCTAAGAATGGAACGAACCAAGCTCACCTATACGAGAGTGAGGAATAAAAACCAACAAGAAACTTCCCACTTTTGATGTCCCACGATTCCGCTAGTTTAGAAACTAAGGAGAAGGATAGGGGTCGCTAGGTCAGAAAAGCTATAACTCGAAATTCTCCCCAGGTAGGATTTGAACCCACGACCAGTCAGTTAATAGCCGACCGCTCTGCCACTGAGCTACTGAGGAACAACAGACTTAAAGAAGCCGACTCTCGTTCTTTGGACCAACCTATGACCGAACAAAAATGAGTTTATCACTCTTTTTAACATACACTGGGAGAAAGGGTTACGATAGCAAGCCCCTCCCCGGCCGGAGAGCCTCTGGGACAAGGAGGCAGAGATCAACCATCCACTCTCGAGATTCATATTGATCAATCGATCTCCGCGTCCTGCCAGCTAGCTAAGTAGACTTACTCTACCGAGGGGCAAGAAAGACTGGAACTATTCCTGCCAAAAAAGGGACCCATCTAATCCTAGGAGTTAGCAGATATGAAAGAGTCCCCTCTCCGTCTGTCTTTTCGAGTTTCTACTACTAAGTAACGTTTCTGCTATTCAATCATAGAATTGATTCCCTGGAAAAGCCCAGCACTCGCCTTTCTTTCGAGGAATCCTAATCCTATATAATATAAAAAGGCTAAAACTGTATGGCATTACACTCTCTTCCTCTTTAGAGGGGTTACAGGGCTATGTTCATTCCAAGAGGGAAGAACCTTTACTTTAGGTTAGGCCAGTCTCGTCATTCACGTAATTCCCCCGTCCATCGATTGATCACCAGAGTACGCATCCAGTCAGCGCATAGCGAATGAAAAAAGCGTTCATCCTGGATTCTCTTTTTCAATCGTCTATCAATTGATCCCTATTCATTCGGTCAAAGTATCCAGGGCCTTTTCACGCCCCTCTACTAAGAGGTGCACCATGTTGATTTGATAGGAATCGGCAAAGACCTTCTTGTACACACACGTCCTCTAGGGCAGCAATCATGGCAATCATCACTAGTTTATCCCAAGGGCATGGTATGGCTTTGCTCTTGGTGTTGTTTAATATTTAATAGATGTCGAGTGCCTCTTTTCCCCAGGAGAGAATCTCCATTTGCTCTAAGCGGGCAAGCTAGAATCCTTATGTCAGGTTGGTTGTTCAAAAGACTTGAAATGTAATTCCCTTTGCATCTTCATCTTTTCAAAAGCCCAAGCCCATTATTCTGGATTTGCATTAGTCCTATTTCAGGTGCAAAGCCTCTTCCATAAAGACCACTTTCTTTTCTTTCTCTAAAATTTCTCATTTTGTTGATTGAAAGAGAATAAGCGCTATCCATTAAGTAAAGGGGGAGTTTGCTATAGTGATTCAGGCAGTTGGTGGCCCCTTCGAGATTTGCGAGTCCTTGCCCCTGCATGAGTACCGCTCACGCTCAAAACTCCTCCGACACGAGTCCTAGTCATTGTGCTGCGGTCCATTTCCCGGCTTCGCTTACGCGATTTGCACTTCTGATTGGTTCCATCCATCCCCAAACCCAATGAATTGAGTATGAAGGGGTCAGTCAAGTAGTTCGGGTTTTCGTCGATTCCCGTTCGCCTGGCCCCCTCATAGTCCATTAGTGGGTAGGATGGTCAACTTAGAGGGTGCCCGCCTCCTCTTCTGACGTGTTCTCGATAACCCGGCGGTTCTTCGGTCTCAACTTTTGGGGTAGGATTTCTTGGTCGCTGGGGTTTCCTTTTCCTCAACCAATTCTGTTGTGTCAGCCGGTCTAACATTTTGTTATGAGCTGGCTGGACAAAGATGGAATGAAGGAAAGATAGATTTGAGTTCAAGTGGCACAGCACAGGACCTTCGGTTGACCATAGGGCGTATTTAACCCTTACCAAATTCATTCTATTGAAGCGTAACCTATTCTCATGTTGCATTTCTTTGGTTTGGAAGTTACAGAATGTTGTCTGTGGATTTATAACAAAGGAAAGCCCCCTATGAAATTTGATTGATTCAAGTTCCGTCCTGCTCACCACTCCTCGAGGCCAAGGACGGGGTCGAACCGTCATTCCAGGATTTATAGTCCAATACATTTCCATTATGTTACCTAGCCAAACCCGCCACCTCATGTGCCAAAGTCAAACGGTTGTTCTTCCTTCCCCACTCTCTATTTTTCTACATATGCTAAGGCGGGTTACCAGAAAAGAAGGGACAACTTCTTTCTCCTTTGCCTTGCTCAATCTTCTTTTTCTGATTGAAAGTAGCAAGCCACTCCACTACTGGTACAGAGGCCAGATAGAAGGTTGCTTCTTCTATATCTTCAGGCAAAGAACATAACGAAGCTAGCTCTTGTCTTGTAAACAACCTTGCCTATCTAATCTAATCTAATAGAAGAAAATTCTGCTTACCAGTCTTACTAAAAGTAAGTAAGTAAGCAACCAATTTCAAGTGACATGGCTTTTCTCCTTTCCAGAGAAGGTTGCTCATCCAGCCCAGCGGATCCATTGTTTATGCGGCAGTGCAATGCAACAGAAAATAGAAGCCCCTTTTTCTTAGTAAGGTATATAGGTTGGGGAAAACTCCAAAACTAGGGTTCCAAAAAGCTTACCAACTATTATAGTTAGATAAAGTTTGAGAAAGGGGCACTTCTAAACTACAAGCTAGCGCGCAACGGCTTTTCACCCGTTCTTGCTTGCTGCTTGCAGGCTCGAAAATTTTCTAAATTTCATTACCTTTCTTATCTAAATAGCTCTATTCTGATTGATTCGATTCTTCCTTCGCGCAAGCGAATGTAATTGCCTTGTCTTGCCCAAAAACTTTATTGATTTTCATTGGAGAAAGACTCTCCTGCGGCAAGGTTTTACATATAAGGCCAGCTGCTTTCTTTATCTCACGTTAGTCCGTCTAGCGCCTTTGGGGTCTGCCCCAGGGGTTAAACCTTATTTATGGCTTATATTTGATAGTATCGAAGGCAGTCAACGTGTCAACCATTCTTATCCCATTAGACTTGTAAATCCCTTACTATTTTTCCTTCTCTCTTCCACCCTCTACTTTACTGGGCAGAGAATACCACTCTATCAATAACAAGAAAAAAGTAGCAATTTTGTTTCAAATGGTTTAAGCTTGGAAGCAACCTGCTATCTATCGATATGCGAGAACATACTGCTATTGACTGCTTCGCCTATCTATTCTATTATTGCCGGCTTGGGGACATCAGAGGAACACCATCATCTCTATCCGGGTACGATCATAGCTTCATTCATTCGTTGAACCTTGGGGATAACCATTAGCATTGAGGTCAATCACCACACCACCTCTAGAATACATATGACATTACACGACGCGAAAGTGCATGGTCAACACACACCTAAAGCGCCAACGTTCTGCTTGTAGCCAATACAACCATAACCTAAACTTGCACGAGATTCAACAACCGAAGCTACTGGTAGGAACCAAATAAGGATCAAGAGACAAAATCTACAATTGGAGCGGGCAATAGGCCGTAGGATTGGCAAACGACCGATGAGCATTAGGACCGGACGGAAAATGATTATAAAAGCCTTCAGGGCGGGGCCGGGCTTCTCACAAAGAATCACAACATGGAAGGGGAGGGGTCCAAGCTCACATCTGGCTATCTCCTTGGCTGCTGGATCGGGCGGGGGATAAGATATGGGATTCGTAGATGAAAGACCGGTCAGGCTCAAACATAGAATGATCGTGGTAACAGATTTTGCGGACCCGAGGCATTCCACTCCATTCGATCACTTCAACGGCTGACGAAGACTACTACTGAGCTTCGTCTTCCCCAGCTCAGTTCAATCACAAGAGGTGGTGAGTTTAAAGAAAATAAGTTTTTATGGGTAAGTACACAGAAAAAAATGCCTTCATATGGAAGACCTTGGGGCATGGACAGTTTGAAAGAGAACATATGAGAGAAGGGAAGCCTTGCGCCGTACGCTATTAGGCGTAAGAGCTATGTGCTATGCAAAAAGCCTCGTAAGGAAAGGACGGCGGACCCGAATTTGAAGGAACGAGGAGTTGACTTGACTTTACTGAACCAAGTTGTCATTGGAAGGGTCGTAGGGAAGGAACTCATGAATAGAGAGAGACAACGAGAGATGGAATTTTAGTCGATGGGGGGGCAAAAAGCAAAGCGGTGGGCCACCCACCATCACGTTAGAAGAGGAAATTGAGTTTCAAGGGAGGAGGTAATTACATTGGGCCAACTCGATCCAGGATGAGGAAATAACCCCCGCCCGATTCTATCGTCCAGACGTTAGTCGTACAATGCCATACAAGAAAGGGAAGTAGGACTCTAGCAAATTGAACGAGTGCGTAAAGGCCTCCCAACCAAAGTGAACATATTGAAGAAGATGAATGTGACGTATATTTTTATTTTTCCTTTTCTGGGCAAATGGAACTACGAGACAAGAAGGGTCAAACGAGACGCGAGCAACCAAATGAAAGCTCTCTGTGTTCATTTCCATTTCTTAACAAGATCACAAGCTTAGAGCCGCCAAGGCCTAATCTTCTCAGCTCATAAAATAAACCAAACCGAGGCACCCTACTTATTACATCTCAATATTGAAACGAATCTTCGAAGCATGGGAGTGTAGCAGTCCAGCCAAAGGCTCCCACTTTTGTAGAGGTTTTTGCAAGTAGTGGCGTAGGAAGCCTTTTTCTCTATACCTCACCGGCTTTCGCAAAACAACTTGATGCATGCCGGGGGAGGGCTTTGCCTACTAATAGCAATAGCCGATCTATTCTTAGATTCGAATTATCCCCCCTCGATTTTGTCATGCCCCTCAATATGCACAATGCAGCTTCTAGCCCCGAAATCGAGGCCCTTCGTTATGGATACACTCTCTTAGCAAGCCAAGTAAGATGGCGGTCGAACTGAACCAGCCCTGGGACTCAGCATCAGATCCGGAGTGTCCATTCTGTATCTGAGACACCCCTATCCTACTGGATCACTAACAATCAAACAAAAACCTCCCTTCTTTGTTTTGTAAGGATGAGGAATATGTGGTTTTTTAACAACGACATCGACATATAGAAATGAATGAAGAATTCACTACTTTAGAAAGTAGATAGAATTTTTAATAACAGTTGAGCCCCTTTCAGTAGCGAAGAAGCGAGGTAATTACATTCACCGTTCACGAGCGAGCTTCAACCTATAAGGAGCTCCTTCTTGGAAAGAAGGTCATCCTCATACCTAGCCCCCAACCACTGTACAGTACAACAACCGTTCAACAAGTCACTTGATTCGTGCTCGAGGACCAAGACCTTAAGTAGCGTACTATTCGGGAGCAGAAAGTGGTAAAGCGGCGAATCAGATTCCCCGTAGCCTTAAGGTGTTGGTCTCTATTAGAGCTGAGCTAGAAATGTCTTGCCAGTGAGTTATGTATAGCAAAGCTGTAGTTGTTATCTCCCACTGACTGGTACATGGGCCGGGCCACTCTTTCGTTTGGTGGACCGACCTTTTCATTTCCTCAAATTGTAATCTGACAGCTTTGGGACCTTCATGCTCTGCTGACAATGCCTTGCTTCTTTATGGAATTAAACTGAACCTTAGAGTTATTCTCAACTGCCTTAGATTAGACGGGCTTCGGGCCCGATCCACCGCAGGTTCAGAAAAGAGGATTGGAACCAGAGGGTCTAAGCTCACCTCTAACCAGTAACCTCGCTCCCTCTCTCTAACCGAGCTAGAAGCAAAGAGCTACTCGAAAGTAGGTTCAGAAGGTACTTCCCAGGAGGGAAGAACGGTGCAGGGAATACCACCTCTTTTCCTAGTAAAGCGCCAAGAAAGTCATTCAAAGTTGTTATCCGCCTCAGAAGAAGTCATTAAGGTAATAAAATTCGCTTATTTATTATAAGAATAAGAAAGGGAAGAATACATTTTTAATATAGTATGTCCTTTAAATATTGTAAGAATGCTAAGAATGAAGGTTTGCTTAACTCCCCCTTTCCCTTGAACCTTCTTGTGGTCTCTTGCTTGCTTTCATATGAAAATAATCCCTAAGCAAATTCATTCCTAGCTTTCTATATTGTTTAGTTAATGATTGAATTTCTCTGACTTTTTACATTTCTGTAGGCTAGGGGGACGGGCACTCAATCAGAGGAGAATCCTCTTTTATAATGTGATAGGGAGACTTTCCACCATGAACACGAGTAGGCATAGGATGAATCATTAAACATGATGTCAAAAGAGCATCAAACCAACAATGAAATGGCTAGCTTTGGTACCGGTGAAAAGGGCATGTTTAAAGCATCATGAGCATGAGCGGGTGAGCTTTACCTTTTCCTCTACCTTAGGTGGGAGTGCTACCTCTTCCCCAGTCACATGGTGCTCTTTGTTACCGTTATCACCCCGTTCGTCCTTCTTTATCATTTATGCTTAGCCTACCAGCTCTTCCTCTTTCCTTTGGCAGGGAGCAATGGATGAAGAACTTCCTTCAGGCTCTAAAAAAACAAAAAAGCTAAACTCTATCAGATGGATCAGTCGAGCCAGAAAATCCAAGAAAAAAGCCCGGGTTAGGCCCGGCCCGAACCGAAGCCCATAATTTGCTCGGCCTGGATCTGGCCCGGTTCTACCATTTTCAAATTCAACTCTTTTTAGGGTTTTTACACTCTTACCCTCGCCAACAACTATAAACGGATAGTTTTTAGGGATATTTTGGTCTTTTGTGAAGTTTTAAAAATCTATAAATTCACACCATTTCTCTCTAATTTTTCACACCAATCTTCTTACTCTCTTTTATATAAACATTCTACATTTCTACAAGCTTTACTACTATTTTCCTCTCCAATTACTACTCTTGCTAATTACTACTCTTATTTACTAATTATTACTCTTGTTTACTAATTACTACTCTTGCTAAATTTTAATTACCAACCACTCCTCTTATTAATTTGTTACTCTCTAATTTTTTTGTCTTAGTAATTAGTAATTAGTGAATTTATATTTATCAATTACTATGACTAAATTCTTTTTAATTACTAACTCTCTCCAATTTTGAATTACCCTAAGTGATTCATTTGTTACTCCTTAATTCTTTTTAATTACTAACTTCGCCTGTTTATTTACAAGCAGCTGGTCTCAAGCCCGGATAAAAGAAGGAGGGCCTATGAACATATTTATCTTCAATGTATATGACTTCTAATGAAATAAAAGGATAAATATTAGGTTCGTTAAATTGTGAATATTGGACATGCCTCGAGTATATGAAAGAAGAAATTTAAAATTGAGAGATGTAAATGAGAGAGAGAGAGAGCAATTTTTTTACATAATAACAAGAATCTTAGTCATAGTACTACATTACAATTTGCTTAAATAATAACAAAAATTACCGTAATTAAAGCCTTTACTTTGAATAACAAGAAAATGTAAAAAAAAAATTGGGCCAGGGCCTAGCCCAAGCCTAACCCTAGATATTGGGCCCAGGGCTAGGATTAGGCCCAGATTTCCCCCCAATCTGGCCTGGCCGTAGCCCCGGCCTGTTTTGTTAGAGGCCCGTTGGGCTTGGGCTGGGCCGGCCCATTTGACACCTCTAAGCTAACACCTTAATTTGTGTTGTCAAAGCCGATTATGTGAAAGCATCCATCTCAATATCAACTGACAATGAGGAGAGAGTTCCACAAGGCTTATGTATTGAATAGTTAATTTTAGGGATAATTGTAAAAAACACCCTCGTGATTTGGGATATTTACAAAAAGCCCCCTGAGGTTATAAAAATTACAAATGAACACCTATGATCATAAAAGTGTTGCAACTGACGGTTTCTGTAATGAAATAAAAAAATTATCCAAAATACCCTTGTGTATAGACCCAAGATTGTTTATGTGCATCAAAATTCTCGAGCAAAGGGGCGGCACCACCACCCTAGCGACACCATTGCCACTCCGGTATGCCCGTCGTCTCCACAGGCCCAAGCCCTTCTCTATCATCATAACCACAACCCCGTGAAACCCATCGGCCTTTCTCTTTCGTCGCACATCGATCACACTACCTCACCGCCCTCTTCTCCATTGTTACCGAGTTTCACCCCTGTAGTATGACGAGAACTTTGAAACTTAGATATAGGGTCTCACAAACTTTAATGTTGCTGATTTGCCCGAATTGCACAAACTTAGATCTAGGGTTTCAATCGCACCTTGCGATTGAAACCCTAGATCTAAGTATGTGCAATTAGGGTTTGAATTGAAATTGTTGTTGACGTAGGTATGTGGTGTTTGGTAGTGGTGTTGTGGTGGTATGCGGATGACGGCGATGGGACTAGGCGGTGATGGCTGCTGTGGCATTGGGCGGTAATGACAACAGCAAGATTGGGTGGGGGTGTTGCGGTGATAGGATTTGATGAGGCAGTGGCGGCGACGGGTTTCAATGAGGTAGGTGGCGATGAGGTGGTCGTGGGTAGGGTAGGTGGCAGACGGGGTGGGGTGATGGAGGTGGATATGCGGCTAGGGTTTGGTTCATTAGATTAGGGAATAAAGTTTGGGATTTGGGAGAGAGAGATAAATAGAGGGCATTTTAGTCATTTATTATATTATTATTTATGAAACACACTATTTAGGAGCGTGAGCAACACATGCCGTTAGTTTGGACGATTTTTCTAATGGTTACAACACTTTTGCAATCACAGGTGTTCATTTGCAATTTTTATAACCTCAGGGAGCTTTTTGCAAATACCCCTAACCACGAGGGTGTTTTTTGCAATTATTCCTTAATTTTATCTTTTTCGATGTGAGATTACGTCTCAACTTATTAAAGTCAATATATTATTAAAAAATCAAATACAAAATGAGCTGGTAAAACAGAATCTCCCTTTATCTCAAACTTATTATTTTCTAAGATTTTGGTATGTCAAAGTGTCCTGGTTTCACCAGTTGGTTTCATCTGTCCAAACAACAATAGTACTTTTGTCATCTCATGTAATGTAGGTCAGTGGTGTTAGCCTAATTTTTTAATTTAATTTTGTTTGTTTAATGTGAATGTACCATCACTTCATGTCCCAACCACAAAGCCCAACCAGATCACCGGTAGGAAAGGGGGGACTATTTCAGGAAAGTGCCGTCAACCTTTCACACAACTCTTCCAAATTCTGTTATGAGATTGCCATGAAGTCATCTATGAATTGAAGCTAGCAAGTGATAACTCTTTTCTTTTCTTTTTTTTTTTTTTCTTTTTGAGCTCCATACCGCTTTCTCATTTTCCCCACATGATAAATACCCCCTTTCCTGTTCCTCTGTCTTGCACGAAATGTCCCTTGCCATATCGTTGAAAACTGGAATTCTTTTTTCTAACATTTCCCACTTAAATAAATGCATGTTGTGGCTCCATTGTTGTTACATGGGTCATATATTAACCCCCCCGGGACAAAAGCTAGACGCACAACGGTCACTTTTGTACTTTAAGAAGAAACCGATAAGTCAGAGCTATGTATATCATTCAAATCCTTTAAAATTTACAGAACAAGAACAATATATAAAAAATTATAATTCTCTATTACTTGCGTGAAAAATTAGTGTTTTAAGTTTCATAACTCAATGAGGTGCCTTTTACGGTTCGGATGATGCAATACTATCAGACTACAAGAACATCACAGCTCAACAATAATGTGAATGAATCAGATGACTTTATTTCTGAATTAAGCAGCTCAACAATGATGTTGCCCAAGTAAAGGCAAGTAGGTCTCCCCAACTTTGCTCCAGCTTTCCCTAAATGAGTATGCATGCAATTCGTTTCTTCTCTTATTATGTGCATTGAATCCAACACAAAGAGTGGAGGGATTAGGTCGTCATTGTTCCGTCACTGGCATCTCTCAGCCTTATCCTTGCACCCAAAGCTTCTATCATTGAGTTGTGGTGGTGTGCTTCCAGCAATATTTTTCTTTGACCTCATACTTTTTCTTGTTTAAGCACGAGACTGATTCAGACTTAACTTTTTTTTGACAATAATAATGGCAAAGCAAGCGTATGACATACATAAGTAGTTTAACATTTGTGTTCTTTTTCGTGTTAATAAAGTAAACTCGTGTCTCTAACAGTTACTTTTACGTAATGTAATAAAATCATCTGCACCATGTTTATTGATCTTAACAAAGAGACAAAAGAGAGATATAATGGATAGTTTTACGGTTCATGGCCTACTGTAGGAGCATGGCCGATATCTAAAAGGGTGGTATAATGAATTTTATATTATGTCATTGAATATGAATATTTGATAAATAAAATTATGAATTTTACTTGTTCCGCAAATGTGGGGAAAGGATCTGGGGTAATCGCGCAGCTAACAACAAGGCCCGCGGCCCACCACAGCAGAGTCCTTTTCACTTTCTCAACGGTCGAAACGTGTCGTGTATGGGCCCATGGGCCATACCTACCGCTACACTTGACTCGATGTTCGGGTTTTTAAAGGCGGCGTCAGCCACAAGTGGGTTATCCACATCACCTCCATAAGCGTGCTTATCACGTGCGGAATTGAGAGATGCAACATTTTGTTGTTAGGAATTATTTTTTTCTATTGGGTAATTTCTTGAGAATGAAAATTGGTTGTCTATTGGTTGTTATGAGGGCCATGCACAAAAAGAAACAAAAGAAAATTATTGCATCATTGACGGTGATAACGTAGTGAAAGCAGTGAATATGCTTGCACGTTAAACTTATATTTTTTTTCTTTTTGATTTTGAAAATTAAATTTTATAAAAATTTCTTTATCAATTATAGCACGTGTTATTGCAATCATCACCAAGGCGATTTCTCCATCCAAATTGCTCAATTGAGAACAGAGAACAATGCTACATGTTGTGAATGAGAATGCATGAAGCAAATGTCAATTAGAGAATGGATTCGTTGGTCACAATTCACTTTTTTGGCTAACGACTCTCCCAACGCATATATGACTATTATAGCTAGTGCAGAAATTTACCCTACAGGAAGTGCCATCAGCCACCAAAACCCCTCTTTAAAACTTGACTTACATTGGGGAAAAAAAAAAAGGAATATTATTATTGTCAAAAAGTACGTTGTCTCTTACCAAGAAAGCATGTCAGATTCAAGAATAAGTATGCCTATAAAAGTGTAATTATTCTGATGCTCGCTTTCAAGTATTCTACAGTACGTGTAACTTCGCCATACTTCCGTAGCTTGGCCTCTTGAGTCCTTATAAACTAAAGTCGATCTCAAAGATTATTCATTGATAGGTATCTAGCGTAGCAAAATGTATAATTTTTTTTTTCCAGTTTTGGAGATGTACAAAAGGCTATTTTCTATTACTTCAAGATGAATGAATACATTGGCTTTTGACCCAAAAAAAAGTCTGATCTCAAAGATTGGTGTAGAGGGACAAGTTCCTAGCCAACAATAGGTTTGTACCCCTTACATTGACTAATATATTGCATTGTCACCTTTAACAAATTCTAAAAATTAGCTTTACAACGATTTAGTCTATTAACCCATCGTTTGATCCATAAAATGCTTAGGGTTGGTTTGACAAATTTTTTTTTTGGTTTTCAGTTTTTAAAGAGCATCTTATTATTATTTTTTTTTACAAAAACAAGTGGGTGTTTGATAACCTTTTTTTTTTTGAGTTGTTTTTTTTTTTTTGGTATTTGGTAACCCTTTTTATTTTGACTTTGGGTGGTTTGCGGTGGCGGTGGTCGACGGTGGTGGTGGCAGGCAGTGCCTGGTGGCTGCCGGCGGCCGGAGGTGGCTGCCGATGGCCTGCGATGGCTGCCGGCAGTCGCCGGAGGTGGCTGCCGGGGACCGACAGTCGGAGGTGGCCGCCGGTGGCCGGAGGTGGCTGCCGATGGCTACCGGCAGTCGCCGGCGGCCGGAGGTGGTTGCCGGCGGTGGGAGGGTGGTGGTCTAAAAAAAAAAACCAGTTTCTGGAGTTTTTTTTTACTCTTCAGTTTAAAAACTGGTTTTTTAAATTGGAGAAGGAAAAACAAATGGTTATCAAACGCACTTTTTTTTTCAATTTCCAAAACTGAAAAAAAAAAAAGAGAAAAAAAAAAGAGTGTCAAACCTACCCTTAGTTTTTATGTCCATTCTTACTTTATAATATTCCACTCTCATATAGAAAAAGCCTTTAAGCTAATAGTGACATAATGACACGTTATATCCATCGATTAAGACAAGAGAACGACAAAACTTTGACTCCCGAAAAATGGAAACATTGTACGTGAAGGGAGGAAAAAAAAAGTCTTAACCACCGGTCGTTCGGTCTTGTCTAATAATTTTACCTTTAACTATTAGACAGGGATAAGGAACGTGGGCCGGGCAACTAACTAACTAATATACTGCATGGGCTTAATCAGAATTGCCATCCTTGATTTCAGCTTCACCAGTTTGCTCTGCTAAAGCCTGAAATCCCAACTTGTGCTTTCAGCATCTGGATCATGAAATGATTTGTTACGACCGAAAAACAAAAAGATATACCTGAGGCCAACCCATAATGGACCCATTTGCCACTCTACTCGCCTGGGCTTACGTTCGGGTTTGAACCTCAGCCCAGATCAACCCGATTCTTGATCGGGCTTAAAGTTTATAAGCAACCCAGTTTGCTTTTCATTGGTCCACCGTATTTTGAAAATCGAGTAGTGCCCAATTTGAGCCCAAGGTGCACAGCAAAGATTTTATTCTGAAGTCACACTTTTCTGGGATATATAGATCCTCTAACTCTTGAAGAAGTCTTCAGTGTAACGGGCATATAAATGACTCAAGTCTTTCTCTGTATCCACCTACAATTTTGCTAAAAGCCATTCATTGAAATAGAAATTTTAGTAAGATATAGGTTGGAAAAAGATTTAAACAACTCAAATATTTTTATTGTTTTGTTGGCTCCACAACTAAACACTTCCTTCAGATATCGTTCTTCTTTTTTATTGTATAACTGAGAGGTGAGATCTGACAGAATGTCGGGACTCATATGTAATTTGGGGTCAACATTAGTTACACTAAGTCATCTCTATTACTATTACATGAAGTTTCTAAGTTGATTTTTCATTTTTTCCTTAGAAGATCGGCTTTAATAAATTCTCACATCAATCAATATATATATATAATCAATATAAAAGTCGAGTTTGCTACTAGAGTTCTCTACGCTCTGAAATAACTTTGAATCTAGACTTATGATGTCTTTAGTTATGTACCTTGAATTTAGACTTTCTTATTACAATTAATTTGGACTTCTAATCATATCATAAAATATTTGGACATCTATTCCAGTCTGGTTGCTCCTCTCTCGAATTCGTTATTATTAAACAGACAATTCACTATGTTTCATTAACATGGCAAGTGTTCTAATTCATCTTCTATCATCCTTGACGTGGCGGTAGAGCAGAGGAAGTAGAAAGGATCTTCTAAAGCCAATTATTGAAACACTGAGGGAGGAAAGAGGAGGTGAGCCTAATCAATCCATTTCTAAACGAAGAACATGCACCTACAGCCATCTCGTACCGACTCCTGGGGATCTGAAGCTTTGGCAATGTATTTGGGTGCCCTCTCTACAATACAATACAATACAATGAACCACAATAGTGGCGGCCGGCATTTGATACAACACACATTTTTTTTTTATTTCTCAAATACTCTTATAATTATTCCATATTTTTACGGAATGAAAATCAGGATTCATCCTAGAGTTGTCAAATGGGCCGGGCGGCCCGCGGCCCAGCCCGGCCCGGCCCCTTTTTGGCCCGGGCTTGGCCCGGCCCATACATGAACAGTGCTGGCCCGGCCATTTTGGGCTTAGGGCCAGGGCCTGGGCCAGGCCTGAATTTTTCTGAAAAAAGCCCGGGCCCGGCCCATGGCCCGAAAAAGCCCGGGTTTGGCCCAGTTCTGGCCCGGGTCAAAGTGGCCAGAGAACTGTTTTTTCTTTTCTTCTTCCAACGACAAGCCCGTGTACGAATAAAAAATGAAAAAAAAAGAGGTAAAGAAATAAAGTGACGCGTTTGACCATTTCTAATCGCAACATGGGGATTAAGCTAACTTGACTTGTGGGTGGGTCAAGATTGAGACTTCTTCATCACTTCCACACTTTGCTCTTGAACCCATTTGTGACTGGCCTTCATCACAAAAAATCACCCCTTTTTCAACAAGTTTGCTGCAACAACTACTGTAATACCAAGTCATTAGTGAGAGCACTCTCTGTATCAACAGCAACAAAAATGGTCAAGGCCATTAGGGTTCATGAAGTTGGTGGCCCTGAGGTCCATTTCTCTCTGTCTCTCTCCCGGTATTTGTGTGTGGATATCATACTTAACATATGAAGTTTGCGATTTAATTCGCTGGCTCTTTTGAAAGTAGCCACTAAATATTGAATAACAAGAAAATGCCCAAAAAAAAATTTTAAAAAAATAGGCCCGGGCCTGGCCCAAGCCCGGCCCTAAATGTTGGGCCTAGGGCCTGGGCTTGGACCGGGCCCAGATATCCCCAGAGCCAGGCCCGGCCCGGCCCGATTGGCAGTCGAGGCCCGGGGGCCCGTTGGGCTCGGGCCCGATGGGCGGGCCCGGCCCATTTGACACCTCTAATTCATCCTCTCCTAATTCTTCACAAAGAGAGCAATTGAATGGTCACAAACACTAAAAAAACATAGCGATACTTCTCCTATTTATACCACTTTCGAGCATTTTCTAGCCAACATATACAACACGATTGCTTCATCTTTTACTGATTTAGCTCATGTAGCTTTTGATTTCTACTTAATTCTTTGGTGTGTCTTCTCTACCATAATCTGTTATAAATAAAATAACACATCTTTCTTGGGTTAATTTAGAAGGAAACCTTGCAAGACTCCATCTTGCATGCTCTAATCCTGAAGATTTTCAACGGTCTGCATTCTGAACTATCTCAAACTTATATTATTTATAGTAGATGGTTTTTGAATGAAACAGTTTGAAATCTTTTTATGGTGTTCGTTCTATTTTTGTCCACATAAGATGCCTCCAATACGAAGCTTTTGCGTGAGAATTAATGGAGTGAACTCATTGTTTTCTGTAGGAAATATAAGTTAATGCAACCGGCGAAGCAATATGTTATTTTCGTATCATTATTTGATTCACCAAAACATGGGTGTTTTCATTTTGTGCCAATTTAAAGACTTATTAAGAGTTGATTTCCTAATTGGCATCAACTAAATATATTGTCTAGATTGATAACTTGCTTTTTTTATTCTTTTCACAGCAAGAATGAATGTCCAGCTTGGCAGAGACGATTCAAGATATGAGACTTCTATTGATTTACTATATCCAGATATTGAGAAGCCTAAAGAAGAGGTAGAAGTACAATAATTATTTTTCACGAGGATTCTTCCTTTTTTTACGCTATCTTGCGTGTCTTTGACTACCCATTATTATCAAATATATTACTGGGTTCTAGGAACTGACATTCCATGAAGAGGAGGTGATTCCCAATAAGCACGTCGGATACAAGGACGTGTCAACTTCTTAATGCTTTACATGCGTTTTATCTTATTGGTGTGTGAATATACATGCATGCCTTCAATTGTTACATCTTTGACCATCGTCAATATGTATTGTGGCAAGTAAAAAGTACACGTGCTTGTGATATTTCCTTATGTACAGGCCCTCACCTTAGTGGGTGAATAACTTTGCATGACATATATTGAAAACTTTGACTCTCTTCTAAGTTTTCTTCTGCCATGTATCTATAACTGAACTGGAACATATATAGAAATCTATCAAGTTCTTCTCAGAATAACAATATGAAGTGACTTTATTGACATATATGAACTTTTGAAGAGGGCTTGATATGGACTAAATTTACATCATATTTTTGCAAAATCCACATTCTTGACAGAGGCAATGTATTGGGCATGTCATTATACTTTGAAAATGTTAGATTTTGGTTCCAATACATATCGGTCAAAGTTATGATGCTTTTTTTTTCCTTTATAGTAGTATTAGACGTTAGATTGATATTACTAAGTTGCAGTAAATGTATCATATGTTTTCATTTACTTATAAATACGATTCTTTTGTCTTGAGTTATAGGCTATCTTTAAAATTTTGAACTCATTCTCTTTCTTTCTTCTCCCCCCTCCCCCTCCCCCCTCTAAATTAGAACCTATTACATTATGGTAAAATATTTGATTGACAACAAAATCAAGTTGCATCTCATCCCGTACAGGTCTATTAGCTAGTAAATATAAAATGACATGAAAAGATAAAATGAGTCAAACAATTTGCATCTAAGCACTAGAAAACATATGAATCCGACACAAAAAAAAACTTACTGAATTTCCGACCGCAGCCCATGTTGCCAAATGACAACAAAATTTACCTGTCCACCCATTTTCTCATTCAGTGTTGATCCATATGCCTGTAATTGAGCTTTATACAAACCGAGTTCGAGCCGAACATGGGTGTGTTCGAACTTGGTTCGTTTAAGTTTTACCATGTTCGAGCTCGGCTCGAGTTCGTCAATAGCAAAAAAAATCAATGTTCGAACTCGGCTCGAGTTCGTGACTATAAAACTCGAGCTTGACTCGCTCAATTTGTTTAACAAAACGAGTCGAACTCGAGTTCTGAAACTCTGCTCGTGTTCTTGTCAATTGCCAACGAATCCCTAAATCCGCAAAAAATTCTCAATTTCTTCAATTTGATCAGGTTAAAATGAATCAAAAACTATATTATACAAGATACAAGATGGATGTAGAATCAAAAACACTACAAAAGAAATCTTGAAGATCTTGATTGGTTGACGATGAAAACGTAGAAAGCGGTAGATGCATGCACAGGCGATACGCCGGCAACGGGGAGATTACAGGCTTCAATGACGATGACAGGTGATGATGGCATCACAAACGACTTCGAAGTTGTGATGCGCATGTGTGGACTGTTGACGGGGAGAGAGAGCGGGAGAAAGGGGTGATCTGTGTGATCTCAGATCTGTGAGGCATGTGTGTGTTTTTGTTTGTATGTGTGTGTGAGAGAGCTCTGTATGATCACAGATTTAAGGCGTGTGTGTTTTTTTGTTTGTGTGTGTGTCAGAGACGATGGAGTGGAGGGAGAGCACACGGCTTGAGTGTGATTTGTGTTTTAAGCTTTAGCTTATATAGTTAGGATTTAGGTTAGGCTTCACAAGTGAGGCTTCACAAATTAGGCTAATAACACGGGCTTGGGGTTTTGGGCTAATTGATTTTAGGGCTTTTAATTTTAAGCATTAATTTATATGATTTTATGTAAATGTTAATTTTTTAAATATATTATAATTAATTTATTATTTAAATGAGTTGTTCGCGAACACGTTTGTGAACATTTTGGTATGTTCATGCTCGGCTCGTTTAATAAACGAGCTCTATAAACCTGTTCATGTTCGGTTCGTATATTATATGAACGAACGCGAATGAGTTTTATAGAGAACAAACCACGAGCCATTCGTGAACAGCTCGATTCATTTACAGTCCTACTGTAATATTTTTAACATGTTCGGCTCAAGAACAAATCGACGAACTTCGTCGATGAAGTTTGTTTTCGTTTTTGTTGAACTTCATCAGACCAACCAATATATATATATATATATATATATATATATGGGCGTGATCCGTTGATAGCGCTAGCAACTTAACCCAAGTTGCTAGCGTGATCTGGCCCTCCAGACGGCGCTGTGGACTGCTAGATCGCGAGCCACCGAGGCCATTTTTTTCGTCGTCCGTTACATAATATAGTGGACGACAAAAAACATCCGCTACATAATGTTGCGGACGGCTAAATTGCGCTGGCAACTTGCTAGCGCTATCAACGGATCAGCTCACACACACACACATATATTGTTTTGACTTTTGATTAAAAACTTTTCTTTTCATTAAATACCTATTTTTAATAAGTGTTTTAAAAAATAAGTGTGTTCTTTTACTTTTCATATAATATCAAGTCTCTTTTGTTAAGAACATATTATCATGCAAGAATATGGTATTCCAAACTACAGTGGATCCTATAAAATTAATAACAATATGAAGAATATGTTGTCATATATATAGGGAAAAACAAATATGTTGCTAGCCTTAGGCCTTGTCTAAGACTATGAACTAAACTACATTGTTTTGCCATTGTTTATAGTTCTTTTATTATTATTATTATTATTATTATTATTATTATTATTATTATTTTCTCTCTCCCCGTCAAAACACATAGTTCCTCTCGTTCATCAGATCTGCAATGCAAGAAGTGCCCATCGTCGGCCAGCCTCCATACCCGTGGCCGCCCAATCACCGGCGGGGCCCATTAGTCGGCCGCCACGCCATCAACAACCAGCTAGTGCCCACACCATAAGCAACCACCGCATGTCCTCTCTCCTCGCACCACCACTTCTCCGTTGCCGGTAACTCCAATCACGGTTGCCGCAGGCCACCCATCACCCGCCATTGCTCGGTCGCCGGCCATCCTTCTTGGCCGGACACAACACCGCCCGCCGTTGCCGTGAGACTATGCACCTCCCCGTCATGACAAACCACCGTACACAACCACACTATTGGCCCTTCTCCTACGGCCACATCTTCATTCAGCCACTGCCCCCTTCTTTCAATCACCGACCTCTTTCGTGAGCGACATACCACCCACGGCTACCGCAGATCGTCCATCGCACCATCATCAAGAACATTGTACATTGTCGCCTCTCTTTGACCCGCCACATCAAGGAACCCGTCATACACTGCCAGCGATTAATTTTTGCGGTGGGCGTCGGCGATGGATCTTTGCGGTGGGCCTAAGGCGATAGATCTTTGTGGTGGTTCTGTTATGTGGTAACACTTAGAGAGAGACGGCTAGCGATGGGCTATTTTCTGGTCTGATGAGAGAGAAATTGACAGGGAAAAGAAACTGTAGAAAGAGAACTCAAAACTACGTAGTTTTACTCTCTAGCCTTAGACAAGTTGCCTAAGACTAGCAACATATCTGTTTTTCCCTATATATAGTCTAAGGGGCGAATCAAAAAGTAATCTAGTCTTTGTTTTTTGGGTTCACCATGTTTTTCTGAGGATAATGTGACCCATTTTATTTGGACTTCATGGGCTATAAGCTATATACAAGGTTCATACAGTTAATACAGAAATAATAAAGTTTAGATAAAAATATTGGAGCAATTTAAATGGTATTAATTCTTTTTTCTTGCTGGTAAACATTCCCTACACATTTACTCATAATTATCTATACTATTATTAAGGCCTTTTTTGAACTTCCAATATACCCATTCATAGCAGAGTAACTTCAAATTAAGGAAAAGTGAATCATGAATCTTAAAATTAATAAATAAACACTACAATTAATAAATAAACATCTAAATATCCAACCGTCAACACTTTACCCAATTTTCAGTGCTCCTTCCTCTCAATCTCCATTTTCATAGCAAACTCATTTCTCTCTTTTTTGTGTATAATCGATTAAATTTTACACGCATTATGTCTGTCGACTGCCCCTCGTAAAATTTTATACTTCACCAACTACTTTTACCCCTAGTTTATTACTTCGGCCAAAATATATTGGCTTTCGGTTTTACCATTGCATAATACTACGAACTAGTATATCCGGAACTTAATAATTTATCATATCATACGGAGGCACTTTATTTTAAAGTGTTGCAATGAAAAACCTGGGAAATTACATCACGTGGAGTCCTACCCAAAACTTTCTAGTAATAAACAAACCATTCTCCTGCCCAACCCTAACCCCCAACCAACTTTCCTGCTCTCTCCTGAGTCCTGACCAGTAGATCAGAAGAAAGGTCAATGGCAAAAGCTCGGATGATATGTCGTGTGGCGCTGGGTGTACAGTCTGCTTGGTAGGAGTTGGATAAGGGGGAATGAGGACTGAAAGTTGCTTTTGAGACTTTGGTGCATATTTATTGTTGTGATAGTGTTATAGATTGCCAACGCGAGAAGACCACCATGTCAAGTCGTACTTCTTTTGCCTGTTCACTCCTGCTAAGAACAGCTCTCTTCACCATTTGGTCGTTCAGACTGATCATCCACATGGGTGCATTGCCAACGAGGGAAAGAATAATGAGACAGATGGTGCAGATGGAAGGGTATACTGGATGTACCCAGTTAAGTCGACTTCAAGATATACAGTAGCATCTTGAATCTCGATAACGAAGTGAAGTGCAACGTCTGACCATGCCTAACTACTTGATCATCAAGGACAGATGATCGAGCTAAGCACCGCAAAGGTCCAAACATTTAGGATGGGACTTGGATTTGCACCAAATCGTTATGCAATTGAGTAAACAACATATAAGTGAACGGAATGTCGTGCAATCACCACCTCAATGATCTGTCTTTCAAGTGTAAGTTTAATTCATAAGAGTGGCTCGCTCTTAATCTTCATGCATTGTATCCACAAAAGTCCAGGGCTCCTGAGTGCGTTCGTTTCTTCAAGAATACGTCCAAACATCTGGCTTAAGTTCCGATCTACCAAGAACCATATCGATCGCTCTACCAAAACTCATGAGTATCTAGTGTAATTTTTTTCTAGATTAATCTACAAAGTTTCAATGTTTCAGTCTTTATACTTAATTAACTTAGTGCGATAGCATGTTTTAAGTCCTAATGTAAAAACGTAAGGGCCTTAGTTAAAATGCAAAAATGGCCTATAGAACTGTGGACTTTCAAACGGTGATAGAAATTATAAACTCGAGAAAGTATTATCTGACGTTTGATTTGATATTAGTGTGCTTTCTTGGATTTGTAGGAAACAAATAATTAGTTTGCAGTCCACCATGGGGTTTTCGATCAAATATGACAATATAGTCTTCCTTTGCGTGTAAAATATTTGAATTTTAAAGAAATTAATTAGATTGTTACAACTTACACATAGAAGCACAAATATACATACATTTGATCCTTTAATAATTAAAAATCAGGGAAGGTAGAAAAAAATATTAAATCACAATAAATCTAAAGTTTGTTTAGACATATTCACCAAATTTCAAATTCTTTTCTTTGTGCTAAATACTTCAATAATTAGAAGATTTATCGCTCTATATAAAACATAAAAGGATTTCTATCCTCTTGAACTAGCGTGACTAGAACTTACTTTGTTTGCTTATACGCAAATTTTTCTTGTATCTTTCTAAGACTGACAAGAGAGTGAGTAACTCGAAGCAATTCCTGGTGGCATTGAGATAATTGTACGAGTAGAGGCCAACAAGCTTTTCGACACGAAATTAATTGATATGGAGATCGACTTAGCAAAACACTAACATGCATAATTCTTAAAAACTAGTGATAACATCATTTAGCATTGTATACACACATTCTATCCTTCTTCTAATTACTGATTATGAACGAATTTTACTCCACAAAAAATCAGTAAGTATTAAAGAACATAACTAATCATTAGATGATCGACTGCACTTGCATATGATCACATATGTAGACGGCCAAAGTGCAAACGCTTTCTATTCTCGATTCCAAACTTGCTGTATAGTTAAAATCTTTTCGGAGTCGGCACTCAATGCTGGGTGGTTTCCTGATGCGGCAGTCTTCGCAATGGCATATAGCAAGACGGTGTTGGTGGAGATGTTAAGGTGGCAGGTCTCAACAATTAGTAATATGTCCGGCAAAAATTAATTAGACAAGGACGTCTGGTCGATGGCTTCACTTGGCCGTAATGATAGCTTGATCATAGTTTGAGTCAAGACTTGGGAATATATGAGGATAATTGCTTAGAAAGGGGAGGATTAAAACGCAAAATTATTCTACTATTCCTTAAGCTAACAAACAAATGTAAAGATTGCTTAAAAATGCCTATCTTACTTACTTCGGTTGTAGTTTCAATTACTTGTGATTTATGAAGATAAAAGCAGTGAACGCACAACTTTGTGGGATGAAGTGCTCTCGTTTCGTAGTACCCCAGCGACTCCTATAGCAGGAGGTGCCATTCACAGGCTAGAGACCCTTCTGTTTCTTAATCTAGCTCTTTTTGTGTACAAGTTGTAAAATTAATTGAGTTCGTCGCCGTAAAAATACATGTGATCTCTCTTTATACATTTTATCGTTCGTGTCACATGTTACATGCGTTATTTTGTTTCTTGTTAAACTACCAGCAGAATAAGGGACATCGACATCTAATCACAAGAAAACTATAATGGAGTATTTGAGGCTTAAA
Organism: Escallonia herrerae; assembly: GCA_033070095.1. Lineage (NCBI taxonomy): Eukaryota > Viridiplantae > Streptophyta > Magnoliopsida > Escalloniales > Escalloniaceae > Escallonia > Escallonia herrerae. The sequence goes on along the minus strand of JAVXUP010001842.1, from coordinate 39,986 downwards.
AACAATTATGCATGTTTTAATCTTGGGCTAATTACACCTATGTCCCTGAGGTTTGGGGGTAATTACACGCGAGGAGACAAAGTTTCAAAATGTAACACTTATGTCCATTGACAAACGGAATACAAAAATACTTAACGGTTTTGACAAAAAGACCTAATTGCCCCTGAAATGCCATTCATTCCTCTCTGAAAATATCTATGTTCTTTTTATCTCTCTCTCTCTCTCTCTCTCTCTCTCCCTCTCCCCCTCAACAGATCTGATACCAAATTAGGGCTCACCGTTCCTTTTCCGGTGCGCCGTGAAGATTGAAGCAAAATCAAAATTTTTGTCGTCGATGAACCGAGACTGAAGAAGTCTCTTGAAACCCTAGATCTTCAAAGCTTAGCCTACTTAATCGGAATGTTGCGGCAGAGGACGCTAGGCGAGCGGCGGTGCTTGTCGTCACCATCGGCGGCAACTCTATCTCCGATGCTATCACCTCGATTTGCAATCACCATCGCGGTTCTCTCGGCAATGAATCGAAGCGTTTGTCCGGATCTCTGGCAATCACCATCGCGATTCTCAGCAATTGCGATTGTCACCAGCTGCGATCTCATCGACGGTGGTCGAGAGAGAGATTTCGACGCCGTCCACCACCTCTTCAACAAGCGGGCACACAACAGTTTCTTCAACACCACCGAAACATTCAAGTTCATCTCCTCTCTCATTGAAATGTTCTTCAGGTTCTAGTTTGGGCGATTGATGGTTTGAAAATTTGGATGGCTTTGGTTTTTGTTGCAAATTAAGCTTGATCAGAGCACTGAGCTTGAAACGCAATTTGAGCTCGATTTTGAGTGCGCAGTGGCGGCAGCGTGGGTTAGGGGGCGGCGGCAGCGGCGGAGGAAGAGAATGAACATTAGGGTTTTAAAAAATTCTTAATCTGCAAATTAGATTTTTAGAACCCTAATTTTCAATTTGAAAATTAGGGTTTTGAAATTTTGATCTGTTCATTCTCCCCCAAAAATTTGATATGTTCAAATCAATGAAAAAGACATAAGGAACTCACCAATTTTAGGGTTTTAATACCCTAATATTCAAATCAATGTTTAAAATTTTAATTTAAAAACTTTAAAAATTATTCAATATATACAAGGGTAGTTTTGTCATTTAGAAAATACGCATGAATGACATCAACAAAAAAATACACTTTTTGGACTGAACCCTGACGGATGGACACGACTGATACATTTGAAACACGTTTGGTCACGGAATGTTACATTTTGAAATTTTGTGTCTTCGCGTGTAATTACCTCCAAATCTCAGGGATATAGGTGTAATTAATCCTTTAATCTTTCAAAGTTTGGATAGATTTAAGTATTCGGAATCAGCCACGTGGGGATGTATTGAGGGGGGGGGGGGGGGGGGGGTTATTGAATGAGGCAATTAAGAGCATGTTGGACCATAGAAAAAGCTGGAGGTGGCCGAGTGATCGAAAAGGATTTAAGGTGGATGAAACACCCTCAAAACACACACACACACACACTTGTCCTCTCTAAGGCCGAATACGTATCTTTGGGGAAGCCTTTTATTTAACACCTTTTCTGTTTTGTTTGGCTCACCACAAGCACTCTTTCGTTTCCCATTTTTTTGGCCTTTTGCTTTGGGGGCCCCCAACCATGTCTTTTCACTTGACATTTTAGCGAAACCCCACAGGGCCCACATATGTAAATTTCATTGCTTTCAGATTAAGAAAGTAACCCTCTGATTCAATAAATATTAATCCAAGATGGAATGAGAAACATAACATTCCGTGATCAAATTCAAATTGACGAATTTGAGTTATTGGAACTAGATCATGACCTTCTTAATGTCTCATAGATCAATCCAAAACTTACCATCGATGCAAAGCCTATTTAGTAGAAAATCGTAACATACTTTTTATTTTATTGATTTCAATAGCAAGTGACTGATGAAGGTAAAGCATATTTTCTTCCACCTTTTGATAAAACATAGTGATGCTAGTTTCTTAAAACTTTGTTAAGGAAGCATTAAGCCACAAACAAGTTAGGCTTTGATAACATGATACCGTGTTACTTGAAGAATATGCTTATGCTAGCATTATCAATCTTGCAATCAATTAAGAAAATGATAATGTTTGGATCCTCAATGTTTCCTTATTTTTAATTTACAGTGATAACCAAAATATGATTTCAGTTTAAGTACATTTGTAGTTATAATCAGAGTATTACTATCACTTTGAACTCTTAAACATCACGCATGAAAGCGACTTTAATAAGATCGTGAACATTGTTACAGTTAAGCTCTTTGTTAGTAGTATTCCTACATAAAAGTGAATCTGAATACTATAATCTAGCGCGAACTCGAGTCATTAATTCAAAGAACTATTTTAAAATTGTAGGACTTGACTTATATAATTGAATTGAAGAATAATATACGAGTAGAGCCAAGCTTGTCAATCAAATGATTAACCAAATTACATGCTTCAATCGAGCCCACGTGCTGCATGCTAAGTTTGTTTGCAACCCAACTGTTCCAAAAAGATCGAAGTTATTCACCGTACGGTGAAATGGTCGCGAATTTCTTTGTACGAATGCCCATTGGGGTTGGAGGGGTGTGTGCGCCACCACAAGGACGAAAGGTCGCTATTGTGGCTACTTTCGAGTGGTGAAGGACAGAGGTGCATTAATGGCGATGACACTGAACGAGAATTGAATTGGATAATCGGAGGACCCAAAAGACAGTACTGCTCCATATATCTTGCCAAGTGTTGAAACTTGGTTTATGGATCCAAAAGGGTAGAACAGCCTCTTAGTTTTCTGCAATGGTTTGAGTTGAAAAAGATAGGTTCCAATTTAATGGGAAACTTTGGTTACCATCAACAAGCAAGAGTAAAAGGAAGTGGGTGAAATCGTAAAGGTTTTGAGGAACAATTTTATGCTGGCCGGTTCAATAATCTATAGTTCAACGGGTCATACAAATTATAATACTATTCATAATGAAAAACAAACAAAAGCGTAAAAGTATATTTAATTTGTATAAATATCTTTTTTCTGAAAAAAAAGGTTTGAAACCTTTTTTCTTTTCTTATTTTTGCACTTTTGGCATTTTGTCGTACTCAGAGAAATTTGGTGGCACGGAACACTTTTGTCTGGTCGAAGTTAATACTATGGCAGAAGACTGAAGGCACACTAATTAATGTTCATTTTGATGTACCAAAAAGAGAATTTTCCTTCATTTTAAACAGTTACATATTATGAAAGATATTTTTAAAATTAAACTTATATCTGTACGTACAATGACATATGTGAGCTCTTACCTAAGTTATCTTAGAAGGTGTTTGAGATTGATTAAATCTTGGTCAAAATCTAATTTAATCTAGATTAAATCAGGTTTGTGAGTGTTTGACAAAAGAGATTAAGAGATTTAATCCATCTTCAAAAAGTTAAAAACTGATTTAATCCATAATCCTCAAAAGTGGGGATTATGGAATAATCATTTTTTTATAATCAGCTTTGACCTTTTAATTTACCATCCCATCTCCATATTTTTCACAAAAAGACATATCTTGCCCCTTAATCAATTAGATAGTTTCTGAAGATTATATCTCATATTAATCTCTTTTGCCAAACACTCACCGGTGTTATTGGGGATGACATTTAAATGACCAATGTTCGTGATGCTATATGTGATGCGATTTTTACTAGATAAATTTTTTTTGGCTTAAGATAAACTTTATTTATAATTCGGAGATGCTATCGTACTATAAGCAATAACGTGAGATTGTTTGTATTTTTAATTTAAAATAAAAAGTAACAACTTTTGTAGGTGCGTAAAAATAGTTATTTTCATAATTTATTTGGGATTATATTTATTTACGAATAAAAGTTATGATAACATTGCTTGGATATTAGAAAATTGTTTATTGAGTATCTTCTATAGTCATTTTGTCGTAGTGAAACTGATTTGAGTACTTTTTATCAAAATACATTTTATAAATTTAATCTAATTTACAACTACTTTTGTCAAACAACAAACTGATTCTGATTAAATCAGATTTTGAAAATTGATTAAAATTTAAGCAGAATCTGCTTGTTTAAATCAATTCCAAACGGGCTCTTAGTCAATCAGTATCAAATCGCTGAACTTGATTCTTGAAAATCTTACCAACACAAGTGATGCGCGTGTACATTAAAAAAACAAAATCAATGTTTGGAAAACGCATTAACTCAAATTGAAATATCGAAATCATATGCGACCGATATGGGACTGGAGGATTATAAGTGGATGGTGACAACTAACATGTGAGGCAGGCCAAACTGGCCATGGCCAGAATATGGGAGGTTGTCTTTTTTTTCCCAGCCTTTTCTAAACTTACTCCCTTGTTGTCATGTGTCACGACTTTAGATAAGAAGTTATCTAGAGTGGTAATCCAAACGACTTCTTTTACGTTCAATATAGGCAAATAAACTGACAAAGACTGTGTTATCACGTAGCCGAAAGGAAATTTCAGGTGGCACCGGTGTTAGAAAGGAATTCAAGCTCCTCTCCTTCCCCATCAAAACGGCACCCCACCCCAAGCCCTAGAGTTAACCAGCATAAAAGTGGGAGTGAATTGACTGTCTCCATTGATCCGCCTGCCGACACAGGACTCTCGAGCAGACATTAAAAGAACGCTACAATGGTGCCATTATACAAGGCGTAGGCAGTCAGGAAGAGGCAACTGATTAATTGAATGATTTTTGCAGTTAATAATGGTGAGATCAATGCATAAGTGTACTGTCTTTGGTGGCACATCCATTACTGGAGTCAGATTCTAAACTTCTCTAGCTTCTAAAGCAAGGGTTAGACAGGTTTATGATCCAAACTCTAGTGTGGCAATTACTTAAAGCCTAGAGTCAAGGGCAATGCACAAAGAAAATTCAAGTAATTTGCAGAAACCCCTCGTATATCAAATCGTATGCGAAGCGACTTCGTATTCTAAAGAGAACTTTAGATATTCAATAGTACTGTCAGTCTAATTCAGCTTAAAATTTTTAACCGATGGTTAAGAAGTGTATATATATATATAATGGAACTAATTGCATCACAATCATGTGCCTAAAATATATTTGCTCGTTTCAATATATAAGCAGATCTGGGATTTAACAAAGCCAAAACTTTTGCTTTTTAAAAAGTCAAAAGGAAAAGGTGAACTCCAGAGATTTAATTCGTACAGCCAAAAGTAAAAATAAACAAATAATAATAGCATGCATCTGCCTTCTTCTCGTTCGTTTATTGTGCAACCAAACAAAGCAATCGTGGGTACCATTAGGTTAGTCCATCAGGTGCTAATATTGGTATTCACAAAGTTATTATATGTTGGCTTGCAATGTAAAGTAAGATAAATGGAAGGTTTGTCTAAATCAATGTACTCTCATTTTGCTTAGAAAATACCCTATATATGTCGGATAGGTTTTAAACCCTCGGTCTCTTTTATAATAACAACATTCTCTCTCGTTGAATGGTTCAAAATAATCGAGACCAATAATTCAAAATTATGAAATATCACTCTATCTACTTTGCTAATAACGCATATACGTTAACACAAATGCTACACTTCACCATCTTTCGTCCTATAAAAATGTATTTGAGTCTATCATTTAAGCTTTTAGAGAGAACCAACTTTGGTTCAACTATTTTAGCCTGCATTGAAAATAGGGAAAATTGCGTAAAATACTCCTGTGGTTTGGGGTAGTTGCAAAAAAACTCTTGTTGTTACAAAAATTACAAAAAGACACCTGTGGTGTTAATTTTGTTGCATCCGTTAGAAAAATCGTCCAAGTTGACGGAGCGTGATATTCACTTTTTTAAATAATGCGTATGATTTATTTTAATATATTAAAAAGACTAAATTACCCTCCCTTTTTTATCCTCTCCCACACAAGTCTCATTTTCTTCCCCAATCCAAGCAAACCCTAATCCTAGCCGCCATTAACCCAAGCCAATTGCACCGCCCACCTGCCTGATTCACAAATCACAAGCCTCGAGCTTCCAAAACCAAGACAATTAAAAAAAAACCTAGATCTACAATTAGAGTTTCGATCAAAGTGCATGACCGCCACCCTCAGCACGCCCCATCCACGGCCCATTTCTGCCACCACCCACTGCACCACCACCGCCATGAACCCTTTCCCGCTGCCACTAGATCCATTTCCCCCACCGCAAACCCCATCGAGTTCGATCCATTTCCCCCGCCGCGAACTCGATCTGCATCCCCACTGTGAAGTCGATCTGCATTGCCACATCGATCCATTTCCCCCACTGCGATTGAGGCCCTTCATCGCCACAAGCCCAAGCCCTAATTAGGGCCGGCGCAAGCAAACATGTGAGCAACCGGAAGAGGACGGGATGGAAGGGGAAAGAGAAAAGCGGGGAGGGGGAAGAAGAGGCGGAAATGGAGGGAACGACGATCACCGGCGAGGACCGAGGTGCAAGCAGAATCACATTGAAACCCAAGATCTGTGATTGAAACCCCTTGATCTGATGAATCGTACCGAGTTGGCTTGTTCTTATGTTTCAAACCTTTAGCTCGAGAATTCTGGTGTACAAAGACAATCTTCAACTTTAAATACAAGGGTATTTTCGACAATTTTTTTGTTTCATTACGGAAATCGTCTCTTGTAACACTTTTGCGACCACATGTGTCTTTTTGCAATTTTTGAAGTAACATGGATTTTTTTGCAACTACCCCAAACCACAAGGGTATTTTACGCAATTTTCCCTTAAAAATAATAATGACCCTGGTGAGGGTATTCCTGTCTATGGTTAATCAGCCAATCCCATTCCCATATATGCCGCTGACCTTTCTTCTACGCTCACCTCTCTCCTGATTTACTCTGCTCTTTTTCTCTCTGCTCTCTCCCTCCCCATGTGCGACCAAGTTTGCTCTTGAGAGTGGTGGAAGTACTATAAAAGCTGCAATCTTCTTTCTCTCTGCTGCGCTGGTATCGATCAGTCGTCGCAAATGGGACGATCTCCCTGCTGCGATAAGGTGGGCTTGAAGAAAGGTCCATGGACTCCCGAAGAAGATCAGAAACTCTTAGCTTATATCGAAGAACACGGCCATGGCAGCTGGCGTGCCTTGCCTACCAAAGCCGGTACATACTTTCTCACTCTCTCTCTCTCTCCCACTCACACACACGCCCACCCTCTCGCGTATTCTTTGCTAACATCTTTGATGTTTGTGGCAAATGTTCTCTAGGGCTTCAGAGATGTGGGAAGAGTTGCAGGCTGAGGTGGACTAATTATCTTAGGCCAGATATTAAGAGAGGGAAGTTCAGTTTGCAGGAAGAACAAACCATCATTCAACTCCATGCTCTCTTAGGCAATAGGTATGCATTTTCATTAGGTTTGATTATCCAGCCCCACGAGCTATATGTCTATATTTTGCTACAATGCATGCCACACTTTTCAGGCCAAAATTTCCCTCGATCCTAGTTTTTCTTCTTCGTGGATCCTCTTGTATGGTCAAGAAGGAAACTGGTTTTCCGATGATCATCCAACATTAAATCGTGCCTTTGTCTGGTCCACAAAAGTTAGCCCCGAGTGTCAGAGATTCAACAATGGGCATTAAATTACTGGTGCGGTATTGCCTGTTAATTGTTCCTGTACAGAAATACACAATCTGACACATGTAGCTACTTTGAAAATCAGTATCAGCCGTCTGGAATAACCAGCTCCTTGTATGTGACACTCGATTAAATATATGTGTAATCTTGTATTTATCTCCAAACGTGGCATGAAAAAATGCGACGCATCTTTGGTCTTACATTGGACAGTAAGAACCATGTTTTTTGTTTTGTAAAGCCCATTTGGATAAAATCAAGGGTTTTGTTTTGTAGTTGTAATGTGCATGATTGCTACCCTGTCTTTTACATGTCTTCTGGTTGGGTGTCTCGTTCTCTCAGGTGGTCGGCCATAGCCACTCACTTGCCAAAAAGGACCGATAATGAAATCAAGAACTACTGGAACACCCATCTTAAGAAGAGGCTAGCCAAAATGGGCATCGACCCGCTCACCCACAAGCCGAAAACTGATTCACTCTTGTCTACCGAGGGCCAGTCCAAGAGCACAGCCAACCTTAGCCACATGGCCCAGTGGGAGAGTGCCCGGCTCGAAGCCGAAGCCAGACTTGTTCGGCAATCAAAGCTGCGTTCTACTTCACTGCACCACCAGCTCGGGTCGCCGGGACAAGAACTTGTCCCGGTGACCGCTCCTCTTACTAAGTCGGTGGCTGCGGCCCCGCCTACTCCCCCGCGGTGCCTTGACATATTGAAAGCTTGGAATGGTGGCTCTGGTGTTGGTGGTTGGATTGCGGGACTCGGGAGTGACCTCGAGTCGCCAACGTCCACGGTTAGTTACTCCGAGAACGCGCCACCGATTTCGGCCGCCACGGGCATTGGAGAGAGCTCTACCAACTTCATTGAGTTCGTTGGCAATTCGGTTTCTTGTGATCATGATGGAATCATGAAGGAAGAAGGTGAAGAAGATTGGAAACTCTTCGGAAACTCGGCCCCCCATTTGTCGGGCGTTCATGAAATGACTATGTCTCCCTTCCAAAGTGCATTAACATCAGAATCACTAACTAGGACGCGCAGTCATGAGCATGTTCCTAGTGGCAACTTCGTGGAAAAGTTCACAGACTTGTTGCTGAATAATTCCGGTGGCGGCCGTGGCTTCTCCGAGAGTGGCGGAGATTCCGACATCGGCGGACCTAGTTGCAGTGGTAGCGGTGGTAGCGACTATTATCAAGATAACAAGAACTACTGGAATAGCATCCTTAACTTGGTTAATTCCTCGCCGTCCGATTCGCCCATGTTCTAGCACCGCTGAACAACATCCTCTCTTTCACCATATATTTGGTATCGATCAAATGCAATCAGATAGAGAGTTCATAACCGAGGCCACATCGATCAAAAGTAAGGAGAATGTCGCGAAAAATAGGATGTCCTGTAAGCATTTTGTCAAAATCTTGTCGAACTATGGCGAGTGATCCTGATCAGAAAGTAAGTCGCTCCATGTTCATCGACCTATGTGCCTGTCAATATTGAAATCCTTTCACTGTTTGCCAAGAAACCATTGTTCATAGAGCTTCTCTCTCTCAGTTTTTTCAACTCAATCAAGCTAGTTTTACTATTTCATTCATCTCCATGAATTGTCAGACAACCCGGGTCAACTCAACGCAGACTCCATATTTATTGTATAGCACTTTTATTTATCTCCATTGCTGTGCTTCTACTTCTAACTTATGGCTAAAGCCCTAAGGAAGAGGCTACTAATTCTAGTACTCTATTAGGACACAAAATGAGTAAAAAGAGCCCATATATTTAACTATCTTCGCAATAAATGCTCTGGTACACACACCCCACACACATATAGACGTTGTATGGGGGATGTATTAATGTGGACTTTATGGCTATTGGTTTCACGTCACATTCTTGCTTGGAAGAAAAATCCAAACGTAATGTTGTGTTTGGCTGTCAAGAAACTCAGAAGAAAGGGAAGCCCTACACAATGAAAGGCAAAGCATTAACTCTATTCACTACTTGTTTAATTCAGAAGTGTACTGCTTGAGTCTTATCGAGGGCAGACTAGTTATGATATGATGCCCGTGGCTTCATATGTATTTTTGTAAGCAAGCTAGCTAATTGGGGAAAAAAGAAGAAGAAAAGAAAAGGATGGTCACGATGATCATAAACTATTAATATTGGCGGACAAAAATAATGTGGACTACTATAAATAAATATATAACAGGATCATGACCAAGAAATCCAGATCTTGTTGATGATCTTTCGTGATTACGACAGCCATTGATTCGTCAATTCGTTTCTCCTCGGCCCTCATATCTTTTTCTGCAAGTTGTTTCAATTTTCTTGAGCACCAAATGTATATAGAGCCGTATACGGTCTCCTACCCACCAAAATGTTAACCTATTGTAAGAACATACAAATACTTAATTTATTTACATAAGAACCACTAATTTTTTGACTGCACTAACGTTTATATATGAGTAAGAACATAAATCTGTTCACTTTTTGTTGTATTCCCAACTTAATATTGCACATGATTGATGGACCAAAATGTAAAATTAATGAGTTGATGCGTGTATACGTAGCTACCATAACAAAGAGAAAGACCATGGGAAAGGCACATTACGATAGCATCATCATAATAGTTTTGCTTGAGGAAGCAAACATTATTCGCTAGTATAGCCTTTTTTTTTTCTTTCTATTTTTGGGAGGTGATGTTTGGCCAATTCAGCCCGAATAATGAATTCTAAAACAAAATATTCTTACAAAAGGTCTATTCAAAAAGACTAGGTGGAAACAAAAATATAAACTTCGCATTAAAATTACTTCTCAGCTAGATTTCCCATTAATTGGCTTGTAGAGGCAAAATTTCTTTGAAAACATCGGCTGATTTGATAAGGGAGGGAGAAAACAACTCGAGTGTTGGAACCTGCAACGACAGACCGAGGACACTGTCTTAGTATAATCACTGTATTGGACTATTGGTTGACCAGTCAAGCGTCTGCATCAGCCTTGAGAAAAGCTTGTTGTCAAGACCGACAAGACATAATTATTATTGAGCGCACACTTGATAATGACGCAGCCATGAAGAATCATACGTGACATTGCGCTTGACTAACCTGATTAACTGCAATTAGAGCACAAACCACAAAAACAGCAACACTGATACCCTGAGACACCGAAAATTAAATCACTTACTATAATGTAGTTTTAAGTTTTTGACTAAAGGGGTAGAACGTACTGCAGTTTAGTCACACGCACAAAAGAGGCACCACGTACACAAGTAATTTAATTTGTATGTAAGGAAATGTTTTCCTATTCTACAGCTCAGATTGTGAATTCTATTACACAATGAGCAATGGTTTGACGCATAGACAGGACTTTACGAGCATCGTCTATTTCACAACGCGAGGACCATGGGTAGCCGGTATCATCAAACTCTTCCTTGGACATTCATGAGTCTTTCAAGAATGCAGACCCGAATGCAGCTGCAAGTACAACTAGAATATCTGCTGCCTCAGGGAAATGGCTGAACCAAAGTAGTCCACATTGAAGGCATGTCCTTTCATCTTCATCTTCTTGTTCGTCAATGCTTCGGGTCTTGATAACTACATAACGTAAATTGCTGATACGGTGAAAAGGAATAACAAGAGAAAGCGCCTCATCACATGGTTTATGCACGATTTTAAGATTCGTGTTAAGAGCCAGGTTTTTTTTTCTAGCATACCAGTAGTGCCTTCCGTCACACAAGTTTTAGGATCTTCCATGTTGTACAACCACTTAATGTATTCAGTAAGGATGGGATTAAAGCAAGCAGCATGAAACTTCCTTCACCATCTTACCATTAAGTAGGACAAAAAGGGTGATAATTGGCCCCGCATACTTGATATCGAGGTACAAAAGGAAATAAATAATGACATCTCATTCGCGTCTTGACCAATGTACATGAATAAACTCATATCTGGCCATAACTGAAGGAACAAACTCATATTTTGCTTCCCCCATAAATTAGTCATGCTACATTTGTAACCGAATAAATAATCTTTCTGCAAACTATATTCTCTCGATTAACTAAAAAAAACCCCAAGGTAGACCATAAAACAGTTTTTGATGGAGCAAAGGTAACATTATACATTGATCTCCAATCAAACTCTTGACAGCAGCCAATATGTTCTGCCACAACAAGAGTGGCGACCAGAACATTAAATCAAACTCGTTCGTAATTGGGAGAAAAAAAATATCAAGATATTGCGCTTCTCCCACAGTAATGGAGGAATTAATGAAGAAGCCAGGCTGTGCACGGTGGAAGCTTGGCCACATTTTACTTGTCATATTGTCAACGACACTTCTTTTCCTATCCAATAATAATCATGAAAATTATTTTTTAGTATCTCTTTTGCGTAATTTAATGAGCATTTATTTCAGTGATTTGGGCGTCACATGGGTCTTTAGATTCACAATAACGAGTAGGCCCAACTGTAGACTGTTTTTGCTACCTTTGCACGTGGTTTGTACCTACAATTCAACAGTTAAATAGAGGAGTACGCCCAGTCCACTTACGATAGATGTTACACGTATACTTTACTTATACTCGATGGCTATAACCTCGTGAATAGCAACCACCAATAGTCTTTAAATATATCAAATGACATTTCTGCTTACACTTTTTAATGACAATTCTTAACAATAACTTTTAATGTTACTATAAAAAAATCACTATTCACCATTGCGATTAAAGAATTTGTAACCATCTTCCTACAACTCAATAGCGGCCAAACAAATTCCATGCCACTCCGTTTTGCTGATGTCCAAATTTGCCCCTGGAAAACTTATTTAGGTTGAATAAATAAGTTATGGCAGAGATTTCGCATAATCACCTTAATAAATAGGAAATTTTCAAATGCGCTTGAAACATAAACTAGTATGCTTTAAACTGTCAAGAATCTAGATGATAGTTGCCTCCTAGCAAATGGGCATTTTGGCGATGTTAAAGACCAAATTACAAACAGATAAGAATATTGCGAATCCATGGCAAAAGTTACTTCAGTCTCTCGAGCATCTGAGGGCATTGACGGCAACTGAGAAATTTTTGAATCATCTGTTGTGCATCAAAACCATTAATGGCAGCATACGAATGCAAAGCATAGCCAGTGTCCAAACCATTACACTTCAGAAATGTTCATAATGAACTACTTTTCAACCAATTCATTTCTAGTATGAGGGTTGTCCTTATTCAATGTGAATTCAGTACAAAGTAAGAGCATTTATAGAGTTTCATGTGAAATGGGATCAGCCGCTGTTTCAGATTGGCATCCTCTTAATTTAATTCTGCAGACGGGTTAAATGAAGTTTGGAGGGAGGAGCAATTGAGCATAAATACATACCAAAGTGTTAGCTTATGGATCCAAATGACCCACGAAACAGTCTCCTGAGCCACAAATTCTCTTCTTTTACATGGTCCAAGGCAAAAAGAGGTGTTGAAAGCTATGCTTTATGAGAGAGAGAAATGGTACTGAGGTGAAGGAAACATAGGCAAAGACAAGCCATTTGAGGACCACTTGAGGATAGAAGTGTGGAACTCACTATTATTTACTGGCAGTCCTGAAAGAAGCAAACCTGCACTTGCCAGGTTGCTGTCAAAAGAAGTTCAAAGAAGGAGCATCTCGGTGAGGTCCTCCGGGAATTGAAGCTTCCAGCTTTCACAATGTTCAAAAAATGGTGTTTCACTTGCATGGCTTTTCAACTGCTTTAGTACCTTACGCAGGCCTCCCTCTAACAAGAAGGCCACTAATTTGCCTATTATGTACCATCATGCAATGAGTCATATCAACGAACTGATGTTACCAAAATCATTTCCACGCACTTCATCACTGATGTTCATCGTATAATAAAAAGATGGCCAATTATGTTTTACCTACATGGCTTTGTGAACTTATTAATTGTCCTTGTGTTGATCGTCAGTTCACTTCAAATCGAGGCAAGGTGCTATCATATTTTGACACTTGGTCATCAAGAACTATCATACTTGCTACAATTATCGTTGTTTAACGTTCTGATTCTATACCCAATGAGCATAACTTCGTTATATCTCTCTACATTTCAGATTAAACTTTCAAAAAAAATTGCTTATACATCCTGTTTCCAAACGAGAATCTCCAAAATCTTGAGTGGTATTACCGATATTTTAGAGACCTTAGCAGCAGATTTTCTAGATCTAGGACCACATTAGTAGTAAGTCCCCAAAGATGATGTTATTGAAGTTGAATATTAGGCTGTTAATAGGAAGGACCATGTTCCTCGTCAATTGAAGCACCTTCCAAGTTCAAAGCACAAAGCAAAGATCACAATCCATTTTGATGAATTTGTAGTCATAGGCAAAAGCGTATGTAACTCATGTATTTACAACCAGGCCATGTTCTATCAACTTCTGAAAGTGGGGCTCCTCTTCTATGAACGTCCTACCTCTCACTTTGATGCAAATCAAACGATGTGTCTATTGCCAACTTTCCTTGTGGGAAGCCGCGCTTCACACCTCAATAGCGCAAAAAGACCAAACAAGCTCAGACTTCACTAACAACACGGAATATTTGATTCAGTACATGTTCGTATCAAAAATTAAGCCAATATGAAAAACTACTCGACCTAGAAGCCACGGAAAGATTGCAAAAATTAAACAAAACATGTTCTCTGTACGAGATGCAGATTAATTTCAGCCCCACACCAGGTGAGAAAAAAGCAATACGCGCGTGATTGATTCCATCACAAAAAAAGTAAAAGACATTCATTCCATAAGTCAAAAGTTATCTTGTTTCGACGGAGTTCAAGACTGTGACTTGGGGATATTATGGACAACAAAACTATGTTCGGTTAGCCTATAATGCATCCAGTAATAAGGTGCAATGGTGCTAATCTAATCAAGTATCAACTCATGGACAAGCAAAGGAGTACCCTAAATCAAGAATTAAACCGCTGCTAACAATAACTTACTGCAGGCGCAAACGACGTCGTATAAATATGATAAACTAACATCACATGTTCTTATTAATGCAAGTGTTTCACCTACGAAGCAACATATGTAAACAATATCAGGCATTACAGGCAGCAGCAACATAGTTTTCAAGGTGCAAATCGGATCCCATCATTTGCTTTTCCACATTTAATTAGGCATCTGGAAACTTAAGTGTTACATAGCCTTGTACATGTGCCACAGAGTTGCTTCATAAAAACCTCATTGCTTGCAAGAGATAACATGGCTAATCTAACTGTCCATTCTGCAAAAGCAAGAGTATGTTTTGCTATCTGAAATAACACAAAGTAATAGCAATCACCGTTGCTTTAACTAAGTGGTAAAGCAAAAGCCTAAGTTGAATTATCCATCTATTAAAATATCGGGATGGAGAGTAAGAAATGAAATCTCAATGAATAGGAGTGATCCAGAATTCCAGATGAATTGAGCGACTCAAAATCAAGTGATGTAAGGGCATTACAGGCAGCAATACTATAAGATTACCAGTTAAGCTGCAAAGCGGATCCCAGATTTAGTTTCGCACGTTAAAATTAGGCACCTAGAAACACAATGTCTCAGAGCCTTGTACCTGTGCTTGGAGTTTACTTAGCAAAAACTCAATACCAAGAAAAAGACTGAAGAGACAGTGAACTATCAAGCAAACTTTAAAGGCAGGTTTTTTCAGATTAAAGATTCCCAAGAATGTCATGCAAAAAGGATGGTATTCTACATAATAATAACAGACTAAAAACATCGTAAACCAATGCGATCATCATTCCATCAACTATGAGTAAAAAAAGGTCCTTGTGGATGATACGTCGCTAACCATTATGAGTCTATAATGAAGGAATAGAGCCTAAATGTTGTTTTAACAAATCCAACTACACTATTGAAGAATAAGAATATAAGCAAAAAGTGCATGCTTAGTTAAGTGTTAAGGGCATTTGTAAGGGACTGGCGAGTTAACCATAGATGCAACGCAATCAGCAGAATGTTGAAAGTGATCATCTTTGCGATAAGAAAGTCTAAAGAAGGTAGTATCCTTGGGTTACCAAATCAGTTGGTTGTGTTAGTATCGATTTTCTTCGTGGATGGATAGAGTCCTTCGATCTTTAACTTTTTGCACGCTTAATGATTTGATCCTTTAGTTCTCCGGTTTGCCATGTCTCTTTCGGTTTGTCTGGGGGACACTCAATGCTGATTTTGAAAGACAAACTGAAATGCATAATCCATAAATGATGAATATAAGAGCAAAATTGAACATATGTTGCTGAAATTAAAAACTGCGTTTTCCAATGAAGTGAAATCCATCAAAAGATGCATTGCAGGTAGCAAAGATCATAATACTCTCCTCGCTTTTATTGGATTGTCCCCAACGACAGACTTTAGTACATATAAACGGTGAATACGACTCGAATAACGGACATAGAGCGTGTCGTTTGGCAATTCAAGCCCGGGGCAAAACAACAAGCAGTCAATCTCACATACCTAATCTATCTAAGAATTAGCAAAATGCCTAAGGGAAAAATTCTAATAAATGCGTAGGGTAACAATTATAAGTTCAAGCTGCAAGCGAATCCCGTCACTACAGAGCACAAATTCTAGTGCTATTCAGCTACTGATCTTTCCACATGTAAACATTCATTCGGATAGAAAACCTAAATTCCAAACGCCTTCTTACATCAAAGCCCCAACTAAGTACATAATTTTACATATACATATAGATGCGTACCTTCTGACCATAACTTTAAAGGTTTTTCTGGAGCGATACGAAAGGACAGGGAAAACTTTGGGTATAAATAGATGGGTTTGTCTGAAATTAGGGTTAGGGTTTGAGGCAGAGCCCACGTAGCCCACCACTTTTGGGTGGGCTTACTCTTGTGTAGAAGTGCTCGCTGGGCTGGGCTGGGCTTCTGCTCTTGGACATGTTTATTTTCATGGATGGAGACATTGGGACGATTTATAGATTATAAACCACCCCACTCACGTCAACACGATTCTGAGTCGGTCGGGTTGGATTTTTAATGCCTGACCCGTTCTGTGGCAACCCATGTTTGGTTGGGTCTAGAGTTGTCAAACGGGCCGGGCGGCCCGTGGGCTGGCCCGGCCCCGTCCATGAACAGTAGCGGCCCAGCACAAGCGGGCTTGGGGCCTGGGCCTGGACCAGGCCTTCAGATTCTGCGAAAAAGCCCGGCCCGGGTTTGCCCCGGCCCGAAGTCGGCCCGGTTCTGGCCCGGTTTGGCCCGGTCTGCGGCCCGGGTCTGGCCCGGTTTTGGGCCCACCACTTGTTTGAATTTTTTGCTTTTCCCCCCTTTCTTCCACCCCTTTTCCAAAATTCCACTTTTACCCCCCCAACAGCAATATAACGGCTAGTTTGGGGGGTATTTTAGTCTAACTTATATTTTTCAACTCCTTTACACTCTTACCCTCCCCAACAACTATAAACGGATAGTTTGTAGGGGTATTTTGGTCTTTTGTGAAGTTTCTAAAATCTATAAATTCACACCATTTCTCTCTAATTTTTCACACCAATCTTCTTACTCTCTCTTACCTAAACATTCTATATTTCTACAAGCTTTGCTACTATTTTCCTCTCCAATTACTACTCTTGCTAATTACTACTAGTATTTACTAATTAGTACTCTTGTTTATTAATTACTAGTCTTACTAAATTCTTTTTAATTACTAACTCTCTAATATTTGTTACTCGTTCATTCTTTTAATTGTTATTTCTTATTACTACTCTTATACTTGTGTATTTAGTTACTCTTACAAAGTTTAGCGTGAAATATGGCTGGATTATTGAAGAAAATGAGGCGTGCATCGTCATCACGAAAAACATCATCATCATCGCAAGCACCACCACCAGCACAAGCGCCAGCGCCACGGCCATCACAAACACCAATCCAAGCACCAACACAACCATTCGTTCCTGGACGAATGAGTACAGGCTGTATGATAGATACCCAAGCCAATTGGGAGTTCAATCAAAACATTCCAGATTTTGAATACACGCCTGATGAAGACCCCCCGCATTATAGTCAAGGACGCAGCTCGGTTGGCGAAGCTACTACTCCGTGGCATAATCTCAACCCTATGCCTGGTCATGATGAAGAAGGGCCGAGCAATGCCTCCGGTAATGAGCCAGAAGTCCAAAAGGGGAAAAAAAAGAAAGCCGAGTGTTGGAATCATTTTGATGAAGTTACGGTGGACGGCATCCGAAAAGCTCGATGTAAGTACTGTGCTAAATTATTTTCGTCTGGTAGTGGTAATGGACATCTTAACAGGCATTACCCTCAGTGTGCACCTCGACAAGGCCACGTCGAACCTACCCAAACGCAGTTATCTTTTGACGGTAAGTTATTTGTTTATAATCAGCGAGAGCAAAGAGACGGTCTCGCTGAATTTGTTATTCATGATGAACAAGCCTTTTCTTTTGCCGATAATCCTAAGCACTCTAGATATATGAACACATACGTTCAACCTTTGTACAAAAAGGTTCATAGAAACACAACTAGATCCGATGCACTCCGACAGTACAATGCTGCTAAAGCACGCCTTATCGATTATTTCGATAAATTTGACGGTAAAGTTAGTCTTACTTCTGATATTTGGCAATCTCCTTTACTTTTGTTAGTTATTCTTGTGTGACCGCTCATTGGATTGATGCAGATTGGGTTATGCACAAGAGAATCATCGCTTTCGAGCACTTCCCTTATCCGCATGATGGAATGAACATTGCTATTCTTATATTAAAAGCATGCACCACATTTAAAATTAAGGATAAGATTATGAGTGTTAGTTTTGATAATGCTTCTAATAATAAAGTTGCTGTTGCAGCTTTAAAGGAGACGCTTCAACCTGTACTTAATGGTGAATTATTTCATGTTCGCTGTGTTTGTCACATTATTAATTTAATTGTTCAAGATGGTTTAGCTGCTGCAGGAGATATTCTTCTCAAAATGAGGGGTATGACAGCGTATGTTAATAGCTCGAGTCCGAGAACACAACAATTTAAAACGTTGTGTGTTCAATATAATATGCCTCGCAGGAGAGCAGTTACAGATGTGGTCCACAGGTGGAACTCTACATACCACATGCTTTTACACATTCTGGCATACCGAGAAGTCTATACGCATTTTCTACTAACCCAGTTCCCAGCCGGCTTGCCAACTCAAGAGGAATGGCAGATGGCCACATACCTAGCTGAATTTTTGGAGGTATTCTACACGTCTACCAATTTATTGTCTGGTACGTACTATCCCACCTCTCCTCTCGCTGTAATAGAAATTCTGAAGATGGCTACAATGTTAACAAAATGGAGATATATAGGACCCTTTAAGGAAATAGTAAAAGTGATGGATCAAAAATTTAATAAATATTGGAGTAAACTGCCTGCTATTTTTACTGTGGCTACTTGTTTAGATCCTAGGTTAAAGTTGCATGGCGTGAACGCCTCGATACAAGAGATATCGAAATTAATGTGCTACACAGCAGAGGAGACAACCGCATTCACAGCAAAAGTGAGCAAGAGGTTTGAGGACTTGTTCAACGTCTATCGTAATTCTGCTGACGTGCGCGGGCGAGCTACATCATCATCCACTGTTGAGAGGTATTATGCGCCATACCTTCAGGGCTTTGAACATCTAGTAGCAAGACAACTACCAGGTGAAGGTACTTCTAATTCGGCAGGTTCGTATACTTTTTCCTCTTTTAATGAGATTGGTGTATATGCAAATACTGATCATTATTCTGATTTATCAAGGCAAGAACAGGTTAATTTTAATTTGTTAAATTTTTGGAAACAAAATCAAAACATGTATAAAACTTTATCCCAAATTGCACGGGATGTACTGCCAGTGCAAGCCTCCACGGTTGCTTCAGAGTCGGCATTTTCAGCCAGCGGGAGGGTTTTGGATGACAGGAGGAGTCGTCTTAACCCCGAGTCGCTCGAGCTATGTGTATGTTGGAAGGATTATCTTGATGCGAAATACCGCGAGCAAGATAAACCGATTGATGATAGGAAGAGCAGTGACTCGGATATTGAAGTACTTCTGGATGATTAGGTAATTTGTTTTTATTTTCCTCTTTTGATCCTTTTGGTTGACGTTGCAGATTTCTTGATCTTTGATTGCTGATATTTTGGATAGACATGCATTATTATTTTGATTGTTAGAATTTTAAGAATAAATTTTTTCACAAAATATACTTTTTTTTTCATATATATAAAATAAATTTTTACAAGCAAGATATATATTTTTTCGTATATATAAAAAAATAGGTAACTTCGCCTGTTTGTTTACAAGCAGCCGGTCCCAAGCCCGGATAAAAGGAGGAGGGCCTATGAACACATTTATTATTTTTCTATATAAATTGTTATGTGTTAAGATTTTATTAATAAAGCTCACCAAGAAGAGTATGAAAATGTTTAACATATAATAAAAAATATAATGGCTAACAAATAAATATGTATATACATACATACATATATATGTATATTACTTATAATGAAATAAAAGGATAAAGATTAGGTTCGTTAAATTGTGAATATTGCCTAGAGATGAAATTTAAAATTGAATAACAAGAAAAAGAAAAAAAAAGGGCCCGGGCCCGGCCCAAGCCCGGCCCTAGATATTGGGCCTAGGGCCAGGGCCTGGACTGGGCCTAGGTTTGCCTTCGGCAGGCCGGCCCGGCCCGGTTGGCAGCCCACTGGCCTGGCCCCGGCCCGGCCCCACAGCAGGCCCGATGGGCTTGGGCTGGGCCGGCCCAAGCCCGGCCCTTTGACAACTCTAGTTGGGTCAAATTTGGCAACCCACGTCAACAAGGATTGGAATTGATTTTTCAATCCAATCCGTTTCAGATCTGTGTTTGGGATTGATTATGGGATGATCAAACTTGATTTAATCTAGATTAAATTAAGATTGTGGATATTTGACAAAAGAAATTAAGAGATTTAATTCATCTCCAAAAGTTAAAAACTGATTTAATCAATAATCCTCAAAAGTGAAGATTATGAAATAATTATTTTTTTATAATCAGGTTTGAACTTCTAATTTATCATTATATCCTCATATTTTTTACAAAAAGACTTCTCATAACCCTTAATTAATTAGATAGTTTTTAAAATTTATCTATTCTCTTATTGCTACTCTTCTCCTACGGCTAAAACACATAGAGGGATACATCCGCCATCTTCCTCCACACAATTTCTGTAAGTTATTCTATCTTCTTATCTCGTAATCTTTTCTTCTATTTTATAGTATACGAATAAAAGTTATGTTAACATTGTTTGTATAATAGAAAATTATTTATTGAGTGTCATCTATGATCATTTTGTCATAATGAAACTGATTTAAGTACTTTTTATCTAAACACTTTTTATAAATTTAATCCAGATTACAACTATTTTTGCCAAACAGCAAACTGATTCTGATTAAATCAGATTTTGAAAACTGATTAAGATTTAAGTTGAATCTGCTTTTTTTAATCAATCTCAAACGGGTTCTCACACTCCTATTTATAATCTTGAAATTATGCACATATAAGACCTAAATTTATTACTCCCTTTCAGGAAAATTAATCACTTTTTAAATTAAGAAAGATTCTGTAAATATTTTTGTTAAAAAAATAAAGGCAGTATGGAGAAAACTGGAATGATAATGCCTGATTCGAATGCGTTGCACTCTTTCTTTAAGACAACATTTGCTCCGTTATAACCTGTTTAGGGTAGCAGCAAATCTGTCTCCTAAGATAAAATAGACGAAACTGTGTTGATCACAGCAGATCGCAATTAACAGACATAAATTTGAGAGAGAGAGAGAGAGAGAGAGAGTAAGAGATTTTTTGAAGTACATAAAAGATATGATCATCAGCGCTATTTATAAACACTAAAAGGTGCCTTCAATAGATGCAAACAGTTGTGGCATTTAAGTAACTCTGCAGATGTCACTTAACAGTCACAATCTGTAGACACAGTGAACAGATGCAACATTTGAACTAAAAGGCACCTTAAACTGGTGTCATTTTGAATTTAAATAGATCTGAAATTTGTTTAATTCCGTTAACAGTCACACTGTTTAAGTCCAAAAATACAACTCACAGGCTGAATTTGTCGCAAAAAGTTAAGTTAGGAGAGGGGGGAGGGCTCCTAGCCACAATGCGCACGTGCGAAGTGTAAAAAGCGCCTAAAAGAGCCAATAGCTCCTTTACGCCGCGACCGCGCCGGCCGTCTCCCCCTTCAGCGCGGGCACTCGCGCACTCTTGCGGTGCGGTGCAACGCACATGTGCGAGTGCATAACCATGCATACCGTGTATTTTTAGAACAATATGGTATATCACATGGTCATTTAAATGCCCTTAACTTTCTC
Source organism: Escallonia herrerae (assembly GCA_033070095.1). Lineage (NCBI taxonomy): Eukaryota > Viridiplantae > Streptophyta > Magnoliopsida > Escalloniales > Escalloniaceae > Escallonia > Escallonia herrerae. Next base: position 18,045 of record JAVXUP010001842.1, on the reverse strand, counting down.
ATTTCCCAAGTTATGTGGAAACTCACTTCATAATTCTTTTCATCCTTATTAAATGTCAATATTTGAGAGTTAATATCTCTCAAACCAATAAATCAATTTGATTGATTATTTTTACAAACTATTCCTTGTTGTACAAATTTTAATAAGGTAAGAATCAAATTTGAAAAAATTCCCAATAATTTTTACATATTTAATATTTTTATATTACTTCTCTCTACACATTTTACTCTCCATCAATTCATTTTATCTCTCCTGACTCACATTCTTATACTTTTTTACTTAATTTCTCTTTTTATATTTAACACTTCACTAATTTATTTTACGGCCCACTTTCTTCTCCTCCTCTCTCTAAATAGTAGAATGAAAATATGACTAACATTCTTAATTTGTATGAAAAAGTGATCAAATTATGTGGGACGGAGAGAGTAACACTTTTGAGTAACAGAATAGTGTGAAATTGGTGAAAAGAAGATAAACTTGATTAAAAAATTCGTCATTCCCCCTGTTCTACAATTAGATTGTTGTTTGAAACTCAAGCATTTAATGAATAATAATAATTTTTAGTTGTAAGGGTTGCTAAGACCTTAAGGAATGTCATCTACATAATCTTTAGGCACCGAATTGTGGAAAGAGCGCATTAGTTGAGTAGACTTCCCTATCCCATTTGTAATTCGGTTTGTACTACCCTTGCCTTAACGAGGAGAGTTTCCATCCATTCTCCATCTGCTTTGTTGTGTTATAGAGATGTTGTAATGACTTTGGCAACAGTTTGATATGATTGAATCTTTTACATGTCTATTATTAAAAAATATCAGCAACATGTACAGCTTCTTTAGAATACAGCACAACAACTGTGGGCAGGAATGGTGGAGTCAGTTGTGATCATTGCAGCCATTGGATTTTAGGTCTCGAGTCACGAATTGGATAAGCAACTACTTTACTTGCAGAATTGTTATCGGCAGTATAGACAAGATTGACCGCTGCATTGGAAAAAAGGTTTCGTAAGGGCTATGAATTTATAATGTATAATGTAATGATCGAGTCGATTCCATGATTATAAGTTCATTTCATATCGGACTAAACTTGGAATAGGGTTATATGCATTTTCATTACGAGAAGGGGGTCATTTGAGCGTATCTAAATATATACTATGTTTATATATAGATCCCTGCATCGTTAAATTCCATTTAGGATAAGGCGTAATCAGACCTGCTTTTTACATATCTCTCCTTATTTGGACTCTATTCACTTCTTTGGGCTTCTATTGAATCGAAAAATAGGTTTGATTGTCTATCTTTTTGGTATATTGGATAATGGATATCTATACAAGGCATTCTCCATATAATTCAAATCGAAGTAATTAGATGTCCAATTCGGGCCTATATGATATGACTGATTAATAGAAATACTCTGCCTTTGTCATATATAGGCATTAAGTGTTCCATTGACATTACAAGTCTGTTTGACAAAAGTTATAGTTTTCAGTTTTGGTGTTCTTAGAAATAAAAACTGAAACTAGCTGTGGTTTTTATTTTGAATACGTGTTTGATAAAAAAAATTATCAAAATCAGTTTTTACTTTTTTTTTCCTTCTTTTTCTTTTTTTTTCCTTTATTTGGTACATCCATATTCCCCAACCCTCCGCCAAGCTCGCCACCAACCACTACCCATTGCCACCAACCCTCCGCCAAGCTCGCCACCAACCACCATCCATTGCCACCACTTGCCATAACCACCCAACAACACTGAAACCAATAAAATAACCCTAGAGGGGGGTGAATAGGGTTTTAAGACTACTTTAAAAATTAACAAACAAAAAAACCTTAATCTCAATAACTCAAATAAGCAAACAACCAATCTCAACACAAATGTAAAACAATAAGTAAAGAGATTGAGTTAGAGATACTTGACAAGGAGATTTAAATGGTTCGGCTTGAATACCCTCAAGCCTACATCCACCTCTTCAAGGAAGTCCCTTGCAAGAGCACTAGAATCCACTAGCAACAATCTTCTTCCGGGTCAAGATCAAAACCCTTACAACACTTGGTGATATCCCCACACCAAGCACAAGCCTTGAATCCACAAAGCTCACCCAAGACTTGACAAACCCAAGCCTTGATCACAATCCTTTTACAAAGATCAAATGTGTACAAAGAAACCCTCTTGAAAGGAAATGAGTACAAATGAAGCTCTAGTACAATAGAGAGATGAGAGAATTGATGACTTGAAGAATGCTCACTCTCAATCAAAGAATTGCTCACAAAGATGCTCTCTTTAATGATGTAAAATCATGAAGATGAAGAGAGAAAAGTTTAATCTATGAGCCTTGATGTTTCTCTAATGAATGGAGGCTTAGAATGTGGTTTCCATGGTGTATGATGAAGCCCCAAATCATTTATATAGAGAGCAAATGAAATATAGCCGTTAGAGGCAAAATATGGGCAAAACTGCCATTGCAGTCGACTGTATTCCCAATGCAGTCGACTGTAATCCCTCTAAAATAGCCGTTGGAGTTTTGTCCTCGAAAATAGCCGTTGGAACTGAATTTTGACCAATGCAGTCGACTGCATTGGAATGCAGTCGACTGGATTCAAATACAGTCGACTGTATTACCCTACTGCCTATCAGCTGCCTCACGGAACCCCCTTTCCTATTTTGGGCATAACTTTCTCTAGAAAAATCGGATTGAGGTGCCGTTTTTTGCGTTGGAAAGCTAATGAAAAGTTTTATCAAGATATGAAAAGATTGGCACCAAAATAGTTTTTGAGAAAATCTGAGTGAGCTCCAAAGTTCACTCATTTTCAAGAACCACACTTGTGTGAAAGGTTATGAACTCACATGCAATGCACAAGGTGTCCTAAGGTCTTTTTAGGTCATAGTCATCAATCCAAGCATCAAACCAAGACTAGTTACATAATAGTAAAGATCAATCATAATCGTAGTAACTTAGCCTTTGCATTCTTTCTTGCTCTTTGACATAGGACTTGATGAAGCTTCCATAGTATGTCCACTATAACTTTAAGCTTCTTTGGCTTCAATCCATCTATCCAACTTCTCAAATGTGTCTTCATGAGTGTCATGTATATATCTACTAAGAATCCACTCAAAGCACACATTAGAACATAATCAATGTGTAGTTATCATCAAAACAAGATGTAAGCCTAGGTTATCCAACCATAGGGCTAACAAACACCACTCAACCACCCGACATCACCATCACCCAAACTCATTGATGAATCAAACTCCATCGATGAATCAAACTCCATCGATGTCACCATAGATGACAGATCCATCGTGATACGCAAATCCAGCGATGAGCAGATTCACCGTGATGCACAAATCCATCGCAATTCATTGCAGATCTTGCAAACTCGGGGAAGGATATGTTGCAGAGAGAGAAATGACATTTGGTGCGGTGATGTTATATTTTAGAAGTAATAATGGTGTTGGTATATTTGGGTGGCGGTGATGTCGCGGTGGCAATGGAAGCTACAGCGGGTGGAGCAAATATTACGACGGTGGGTGGGTGGAACAAATCTGTGATGGTAGGGTTGCGATGGTAGGCAGATCTCTAGTGCGGTGGCGATGGTTGGACAAGTGAGTTGCGTCCATAGTGGCGTTGGGTGGAACAGATCTACAACAATAGAGCAAATCTGTTACAGTGGGATATAATCGTCGATGCGCTAACGACGATGGGGTAGGGATGTGAGTGGCAATGATGGTGGGAAGGCAGCGTTGGTCTTAAGTTTAGGGTAGGCGATGTCGGTCTGTGACTGTGGTGCTGTGACGATGGGATGGGAATGGGGGGTAGCTAGCAAGAGTGATGAAATGAAAAAAAAAAAAAGATAAAGAAAACTAGGTTTCAAATTGCTTCTACTGAGGTATGAAGGTGAGATTTGTAATAAAAAAACCAAAATGAAAACTAAAAACTCCAAAATGAAGTTTTCAAAAATTACCCAATATAGAAAACTGATTTATAAAACTGAACAGGAAAAAAAAAACAAAAATTGTGAACCAAACATCGATATTTTATTCACTTTTTAAAACTGGACAAAAAATTAAAAAAATAAATGGTTTCAAACACTACCTACCTTTCATAAAGCTCTTATTGTTATTATGTAAAAAATGTGAGTATTGGACCCCAGTCATCGTAGCATTTTTACCTAAATACTCAACACCTACTAGTTCGACCATGGACATGTTGGCTTGTGTATGCTTGCAAAGAAGCAATGGGTTCGTGTGCATTGGAGAATCCTCCTAATAACCTATTAACAGCGTTAGACGCGAATGTTAAGGGATTTTGTCACTCTTGTCTGTTTCTTAGTTCTTGGTAGGCTTTTTTTATTTTTAATTTAATCGATGTCAATCCTCAAACCAGCTTTAGTGTCAACTGAAACAATCCTCAAACCAGCTTTAGTGTCAACCAAAACTAATTCTTTCGATGGTCGGTCTTAAGGTCGCACCCTCACATCGACCTGGTGCTTTTGAATGAGTATTTTTCTCTAAGGTTGCTGAACCAAATATTTGAACCCACGAAATTTAAAAAAATAAATTAAGCAAACTTATTTAACCATCATGCCAACCCCAAAATTTGTTCTTGGTAGTTTCTTTTTGTACCAAATGAATAGCCTCTACAGGACAACCCAAAAAGAAATCTCCTATAAGACAGCCAAAGGCCACAAAACTCGGGGTGACAAATGGGGCGGGTTGGATGCGGGTTTCATGAGATCCGCACCCACCCCGCTACACCAAACGCGTGGGTTCGCCCCGTCATCGGGTTTGGAGATGATGATACCATCTTCGATCCGAATGAGCTTTTTGGTAATCTTATCCCGTCCCGCCTTGATCCGTTCTGTCGATTCTTTTCAATTCCTTTTTGCTTGTGTTCGTTGTTTTTGTGCAAAAAAGAAAGAGACTTGGAAAATTGGTTTATTCAATAATAGTAGTCAACCTGTGTTCATGGTCAAACGGCATGAGTTTATGTGTAAACCATGTACCCCTTAGGTTTTTATGGATATAAATTTGTACCTTTTATTTGGATATGAGTAAACTAAAGAAAAAGAGTCCGGGCCATATTTTCACTCTCAATTGCCATCCATTAAATCGTGATTCTTCATGCTAGGATTTGAATCTATTACATGAACGAAGTAATTTCACCGATTAGAATGTTTGAAAGCGCAACACTAGAAAATATACCAACGATGGATCTGTGACCGCGGTGACCGCAACGCTGGTGGATGGATCGGTGATCTACAATCGGTGTTAGTGGATAGTGGCTCATCAAATCTTCAACTCTACAGATCTATTTATGGAGTTTCTCCCCGAGAAGCTTCATCTCAGGAGCACAAATTGTCTACCTCAGAGCCTAGTCTCAAGCACATGGTGGAAGGTGACGGCGAAAGGCGGAGATGGACTGCAACCAACAATAGCATAAAGCAGCCGACAAACAGCGACGAAATTGCATGGAGATAGGCGTGTTGCGGCTTGAGGAGAATGAGGAGAAAGAAAAAAAAAAGCGTTAGGGTTAAGGTTTACTAGAGTTTATATAGAAGGAGATAAGGATGGCTAGGGTTTAGAGCAGGTCGGGTAGCGGGACATATACACTCAAAACCATACCCGTTTTGTATTCGTTGTGGGTTATGAAAGTAAATACCAAAAGCCCGCCCCATAATCTGATTTTAGTAAAAATAAATAAATCGGCACCTATAAGAGTGGGATGGGGCAAATATCCGTCGGGTGCGGGTCCCGTTGCCATCCATACATTAAATAAGTCGTGGCAAAAACATTTCCACAAGAGGAAACAAAGCTTTGAAACAAAGCATGGAGATAGGGGTGCGGCGGCTGGAGGAGAAGAAGCGAATTGGGGGAAACATAAAAAGGGCTAGGATTTACTAGAGTTTATATAGAAGGAGATATTGAGGGCTAAGATTAAATCTTGTTTATGATATAAAGTAGAGCGGGCCGGAACGTGACGGATACAATTAAAATCACATCCGTCCTGTATTTGCTGCGAGTTATAAAAGTAAATACCAAACCAGTCTCATAACTCGATTATAATAATAAAAAAAAATTCATTCCTATAAGAACGGAGCACGATGAGACGGATGTTTGCCTTGTGCGGTCCAGTTGACATACCTACACAAAACGCCTTAAATAAGCCGTGGCAAAAACATTTCCACGAGAGGAAACAAAGCTTTGAAACCACTCGTCATGCGCCTTGCACTCTCTCGGGTCCCTTGTACTTTGCCTGGCCATGTTTTCGTCTGCACTTTGCGGTGGACAGCTTGTGGTGGCCAACTGGATGATGTTTATATTTGCGTAGTCATTGGCCACTAATTCGAGGAATATACTCCCTCTTCCATTTGAAGTGAGGTTCTCTCGAGTATTGAAGTTACGCCACCACTCATCCTCTTCATTCAAAAAAATTCAAGATCTTCGTTGGTAAGAAGTTAAGACGAGTAAAAAAAATAAATTAGGTGGTCTGTGTTGAATAGTTGGGACCAATAATCTGAAACTATTAAATAATTATTCGTAGGTAAGCGATTGATTCTATTTCCTCCCAACGGCCTAGATCATGACTTTTGAGGTCACACGCCGATGACCAAAAATAAATTACACACCATCTGGAAATCAAGGTTTTAGATTATAATCGTGAGAGAAGTTCACACTCTACTTGCCTTGACCCCTCTGTTTTTTTATGGTAAAAGATGCTAAATATGTCACTTAGCATCTTATAAGAAAGAGAGTTGAATCTGAAGTGTTTTGTCTTGTTCTATTCAAAGTCTTTTGTTTTCTGGGTTTAGTATGTGAGTTATATAAATAGGAGTCTTTTTAATTCAAGTGATATACAAGTTTATAATTTATAATTCAGCGTCTCTATTCCTGTTTTCATTGACGAGAGTCGCAGAGACAAGGTCATTTTACTTTTAAGCACACGTTCTCCAACAAGAACAAAAAACAATATTCAAAAATCTTTGATCGGACACGAAAATATATTTCAATACCATGCCAGAATATGTGTATACATATACACACACACTTTAGATATCATACCAGGAAAAGGGGTGCAACGTCTCTTTACCAAACCAAAAAGCAAGAAAAATGATGTCTCTTATCACATTCACATGCGCCCATAGCTTTTACACAAGGTAAAGTGGCATATGATTCTGTTCCATAGAAAATGGTAACAATATTTAGTACACCGAAATCTGATCTAAATTCATTGCTAAGAGTTTCTCACAGTTTCTATAAAAGGATCACATAAAATGGTTTCTTGAGTGTTCAAGGGACACCGGACTCCCTTATGATTTCAGATTATTGGTCTCAACATTTAAAACGCTAAATCGGAAGCTATTGACGGAATAGTAGAAGCTGTAAAGAGAGGCTCGAGATTGTTATTAGTCAAACGGTCTTAGATGGTTTGGACACGATCCTTTTAATATGTTCCTTTGAAAAATGGCAACAATTGGTGATGCACACAAATTTGATCTAAATCAACTGCTCGCAATAACTCACAGTGTCTTTTTAAAAGGACCATCGGCTTCTTATGGGGCACCCAACTTCCTCATGATTTGAGATTACTAGTTTCGACTTTTTAGGACGGCTGGATGGGGAGGAGCTAATGCGATGGAAGAAACAATCAAGAGAATTACGAAATGATTATACATTCATCGATTAAATGGATAGAACCACTAGTTACGAACCGCTCAATTGAGAAGGCAAAAATTCATAAACTAGTGTTTACAAACTTGTTTATAGTGACTTATAAGATCCTTAATCTTGAGCTTAATTCATTTTTGCACCTCCCCTTTTTTTTTTTGGCAAAAAGTTATCTTTTTAATTATGGCTAAATTTGACCAAGAAAACCGAATCTATTGGCCAACTCGTTCGCCCACTAGATAGGAAACGACAAAATCTACCAGCGTCAATTTTGATTCCGCGGAGCCTTCCATTTTTCAGAGGAGACAGACCCGAGTGCGACATTTACGATTCCCAATGGCTGTGGCCAGCTTTACCACCAGGGCTCTTCCGTCCTTCGAGTGCCGTTCAGATCCCGACTTCTCCGGCGTCCCCCGCCCGGAGATCCCGGGCTCTGCCGGACGGTTCTTCGGCAAGTCCTGCTCGGCGCCGACCCACGCCTCGTTCGGTCTGTCTTCTCTGATACTGAGGTTCCCCCCGAACTTCGTGCGCCAGCTTAGCATCAAGGCTCGGCGCAACTGCAGCAACATCGGCGTCGCTCAGGTCGTCGCGGCTTCTTGGTCCAACAGCCACGCCGCCGCGGCGAAAGCCGTGGATGCAGCCGCCTCCGCCGCCGCCGTCGAGATTACCGAGGCGGCGGTGGTTGGTGGATATGGTTCTTGTAATGACAGCGATGTACAGTTTGAGGGTTTGGATGCCGTGAATGCGGCGTCGTTTTTGAGGTCCGACGGGAGCATTGCTATTCATGCCGGTATGCTAATGTTTTGTTTTGTTTTTTTATTATTTATTATCACGTTTTCAGTATTGGTTTACACCGCCACATTTCAATAATTTGGCCATTGGTTTTCCAAAGGTGAAAGATTGGGACGCGGTATTGTTACGGATGCAATTACTACCCCGGTAGTTAATACATCTGCTTACTTCTTCAACAAAACTTCCGAGCTTATTGATTTCAAGGTATGGACCATAGCGCTTGATTAATTTTGTGAGGTTGTATGAGGATAGTAGGTTATGGTCATTGCTAAATTTTTGCATGGTTTTTGGGGGAGAAATAATGAATTTGCGTTCATATACTGATAGGAGAAAAGACGTGCAAGCTTTGAATATGGGCGTTATGGGAACCCCACTACCGTGGTTGCGGAGGAGAAGATAAGGTCTGCTTCTGTTTTTTATTCTTTTTACTTGCATATCTAGGACTTATACATAATATTGACAAGTCGAGGCCATTCTAACTGGAGCAGTGCGCTTGAGGGGGCAGAATCAACCCTGTTGATGGCATCTGGAATGTGTGCGAGTACTGTCTTGTTGCTGGCATTGGTGCCAGCAGGTGGGCATCTCGTGACAACCACAGACTGCTATAGGAAGACTCGGATTTTTATTGAAACATTTCTCCCAAAAATGGGAATAAAGGTATGATTCCACATTTCCACGTTTCTTGAAAGATTTTCTATATTTTAATTAGTTGACAAGGATAACATGGAAAAACAAGTGAGAAAGTTAAAGCATGATTCGTGCTTGAAATAAAATTGCAAGATTTACACATCAACATACGGGTAGTGAGTGTACAGATTTTTTTTTTCATGAATTCCAACCTATTGCCAACAATGTGTTGGTTCAAGGGCTTCAAGGGTTACGTCCTCATCTTGCATGTGCTCCACAATTGGATTTCCTGTGCGCTTCGGCCCCGACTTAGGTGCAGGAATCGGGGGCCCATATGTATGTCGCGGCATCCCAAGACCCAACACTCCCTGCCGGTTTGGACCAAAGCCTCACAGTCCAGCCTTTTATGTACAAAAATGGAAAAAAGTAAATAAATTCCAACCTATTTACCTTAGTACTAGATCTGAACCGGTAAAAATGATCTGATTCCTGGGTACTCATGATGCTTATGGTATATTATACAGTGCTGCATGCCTTTGTTTTCTTTTCCAGTAATAGTCACCCCATACGACCTATCATGCTTATACGCTGGCTACTCTGGCCCATTTTGGCTGTCCTGTCATGTTCAGTGCAGTATACATGGCCATCATTTGCTACTCATACTAATTATGTGCACGATTAGCTCTTTTTGGAGATTGTTCTGTTGTGAACTTCTTAAATTTGTAAGGCTTGTTATTGTTGATTTTTGTGACTAAAATGCAGGCCACTGTCATTGATCCTGCTGATATTGGAGCCCTTGAATCCGCTCTGGAGGAAAACAATGTTAGTTCTTAAGAAAATGGTTAGCTTTATCTTAGATGTCACTGGATCATCACCATATCTTATGCTGAGTTTGGTGCTATTACTACTGCTCTATGCAGGTTAGTCTTTTCTTCACAGAGTCTCCAACCAATCCATTCCTGAGATGTGTTGACATAGAGTTGGTTGCAAAGCTTTGCCACGAAAAAGGAGCTCTTGTTTGCATCGACGGGACATTTGCTACTCCGCTCAACCAGAAAGCCCTTGTGCATGGGGCTGACATTGTTCTGCACTCGGCGACAAAGTTTATTGGGGGCCACAATGATGTATACTTGTTTTTTTGGTGATTTAGCTTGTTAAAGGATTGATAAATTTGAAAACTTTGATATGTCAAGCATAAAACAATTGAAGCTGTTCTCCCAGGTCCTTGCAGGTTGCATTAGCGGTTCTGAGAAATTGATTTCAACAGTTCGGAACTTGCATCACGTTTTGGGTGGTGCTCTGAACCCTGTGAGTTACATCAATTAATGACTCTCTTGGCCTAGTAGTGTTATTACACATTGTTTACTGATGCCAAGTTGGAAAGTCACGTAGTTTGAAGAGCTATTAGTTACTACAATTTGGCAATCTATGGTGGTTTCTATATAGATGAAGCATTTTAATTTACATGGACTATGTGCAGCATGTGAACAGTGATTTTTTTAATGTTCATTTCACTATCAGAATGCCGCGTATCTAATCATTCGGGGCATGAAGACACTGCATCTTCGTGTACAGCAGCAAAATTCTACGGCGTTGAGGATGGCCAAAATTTTAGAGGCACATCCTAAGGTACCTAATCCTTAAAACTTTTATTGTCCCTTTTTATCTTGTGTTAAGGTTTTTTGTACTAGGTTTTGGGTGCCGCTATTTCCGCACCCCATATGGCTAATTTCATATCCCTCTCTCAACCTAATGTATGCATTTCCATTTCTCTCTCCTCTCCTTCTCTCAAATCTGTATCTGTCGAATTCCGCTCCTCTGGCTCCAACATCCCAACTGCCTCACTCATCTTTAATCCACCATCAGTATGATAAATGAGTCTTGGAAACCCCTTTATATTTCAAGTAGATATCGAGTTCCTCAAATTGAAAAAAATCTTGAATGTATGTTGTGCTTTCTTTTTGGTCGAATTCAACTAGGGTTACAACCCTCACAGCCTGGGCATGAGGGCATTGATCCGATTTTAGCACTTCCAACAAATGTTTCGTCATACCACCACTCTGCAGCAAATGTCCTCATCAGCTTTATTCAAAAGCTCTCAGGCAAGAGACAAATTGATCAAGGGCCCAGTTCACATTTCCCATCAGAGGAGAGCATTTTTGAAATATCCTGATTTAAGTTTTGTGAGGATAATGAAGATAGATAAATTTGAGGAAGATGGTGTGCAGTGTTGGGATTGCTTGGAAACTGGAAAGAGGTGAGGGACAACAAATAATAATGTGGGGAAGAAAGTGGAAATACATGGGCATAATTGTGGAAGGGTGTCGAATTGGCCATTTTAGGTGCGGAAATAGCCGTATCCTGAAATTTCTGTAGCTAATCTTCCTCTGTTGCTATATTATTGTGAATTTACTTAAAGGAATCAACCCATCAAAGTTTGCGTATGAAACCACATGACATCAGAATAGTTTAGTACCCTGCTTGCAGATGGTTTTATAGCGGGGAAGGGAAAATTACTTCCGAAAATTATCTTACAGGGGTTAATAATAGTTATTAAACTTGGTATTAAGGACTTGTAACATGATTCGCAGGTGAAACGTGTCTATTATCCAGGCTTGCCAAGTCATCCTGAACATGATGTTGCAACGCGACAAATGACTGGTTTTGGTGGTGTGGTCAGCTTTGAGGTTAGTGTTGATATACTCTCCTTTTTGCAGCTGGCTGGTGGATCTTCACCGTGGTCGCATGTTTCTATCTAAGCTTTTTCATTCTTCCCTGAATTTTATACCCGTATGATTATTCAGGTTGACGGTGACTTAACAATCACAGCAAAGTTTGTTGATGCATTGAGAATCCCATACATTGCCCCATCTTTTGGAGGCTGTGAGAGCATTGTGGATCAGCCAGCAATAATGTCTTACTGGTACGCTATTTACTTCCTGCTCATTGTTGGTAGGTATAGCAGGTATACAAATGCATCATGTATTGTGATGATGAAATAGACTTCTTTTTTGTAGTTTGTGAATTGTAATATCTGGAAAGAGAAGGTAAGAGAAGGTAAGACAAAATGGAAAAGAATCAATAAAGAATTTATTTGGCGTTATACTGTTTTATGTCCTTCACAAAGAACTGATCAAAGAACAATGCCCTTAATAAAGCATGAATAACATTAGTTCCGGTATCGTGAAAGAGCAATTCGATTTGTTGACCGGGCATCAACATTAGACCTTTATTTCAATATTTGCTGTTTTCCATGATCATATGGAGGATCACCTCATCAAGTTGCCTCTTATGTAAACTCTAAGTGGATACCTGTTAAAATTTGCATGGGTTGGTAAATCTAGAGATATAAGCCCTTTGGATATTTGTGTGATCCGCTAAAGGGACTGCCAGGTTAGTTGATAGTCGCAACAAATGGGAGTCGTTTCTTAAGTTTTGGCACTAAACACAAAGCAGCTAAAGTCTTACAATAGGTTGACAAGTCTGCTTGAACATACTGTAAAATGATGTACATTGTTACTGCATGTGGTGCCAGAGATATTAAATTGGTCATGCTGTTCGATGCAGGGATCTTAGCCAGTCGGACAGGGCGAAGTACGGGATTATGGACAATCTGGTTAGGTTCAGCTTTGGAGTTGAAGACTTTGAGGACTTGAAGGCCGACATCCTTCAGGCTCTGGAGACCATATGACGCCTGTTCACCTGCACAATCGTTTTCTTTCTTTGACGAGTCATTTTGTTCTAACTGGTTGTTCAGTCACAAAAAGAACTTAATTTGGTGTAGTTGATGGATTTCATTAGAAGAATGATCCTGTTGTTAAGATTGTACCATGTTCTGTTCTGAATTGGTTTAAGGGTTGGAATAAAGGTTGAGAAGAAATGCTCAGCTTCGAATCTTTGCTTGAATCGTTCGATTTTGAGTTTTGACCGAGTATCTCCCCTTGCTTGCACCTTTCTTCAAGTCTAAATCGCATCGGTCATTCTATTCACCAAAGATTCAGACTGTGCTGCTACCCTGTCAGGTGTGTATTCAAGGTAGGTCAACATTCAAGGTTCGTTGATAAGGTTGAATGCTAGGTTGAAATTCGTCAAATCTGTACAAAATTAAATGAAATAGATGCGTGGAGGATGAAATGTCTCAAAACACAAGAAGCCTTCCGTAGTTTTCCCCGCCAGATCGTCCATATTCTATGAACGTCCGTGCTGAAATGACTAAACTAGGTCCAATTGTTTTAAAACAATCCACCACTAGCATTTTGAATTACCCTGAGACAAAAGAAAAGGATGGCACTATAACGTACTGCAAGAGTTAAGTTTTGAAATTAGCAGAAAAAAATTGGAAATTTTTGCAACAAATTTTGTCAATGACGCGTTTTACGTGCCCTATATTGGATTTTAGGTGCTTGTATAAATAAGATACATCATAGCATGTTTGGAATTAATTCTTAAGCAGTCAAACTGTATTAAACTGACGTTGATAGATATTTGACTAAAATACAAAGTTGATTAAGTTTTTTCTTTTGGGTGAAAGTCACTGTATTAATCTCAAACTATACATGTACAGTTGTTGTTCTTTTCACCTCTAAGTCTGGCATTCCAGCTTAGGAAGTCATCTTTACATCCTCAATTAAACTAACCATCTTTCAATCTAATAGGATTCTTCTATCTATTTCCCAGTTCACACACAGGTCATTGTTGATGCTCTGGTTTGACACCTGCTTCCAGCTCCTTACTCTCCACTGTATCCAGCTTTTGATCATTTTTAGAATGTATTCTCCAGTTTAGTTTTGTTGCTTGAATATTCTAGCATTCCTCTCCCCCCAAATCATGTATACAGTTACTGCAAGGCAAAGTTGATTAAGTTAGCTTTCAGAAGTTCAATTGATTAGTAAACCTAAGAAACGAGCATTATAGGCTAATCGTTTTCTCATAATCATGTTTGAGTAAGTAAAATTACAAACGCATAGTTTAATAGAGGGTGTTTGAGATTGATTCTAGATTGGTCAAACCTGATTAAATCCAGATTAAATTAGTTTCGAAGTGTTTGGCAAAAAAAAAAAAGTAAACTGATTATATCTACTCCAATGTGCTCAAAACTGATTAAATCCATAATCCTCATTTTTTTGAATTAAGATCAGTTTTGGAGAATCAGGTTTGACCAAGAGATTTTACCAAAATATCCTTAATTTTAAAAATACAAAAATGCTCAATTTCAGTTTAAACACACTATATGGTAATTTTGCTACCCTAAACCTACTTTAATCCCTTTTTACCCAAACACCTTCAACAACTTTTAATCTATTATGCTTAAAATAGATTAAAGCTGATTTTAGAAACTGATTCTGATTATATCAATATTTACTTTTTAGAATCAATCACAAATGGCCTCTTATTCAAACACTATAACTTATTACTACATATTCGTGTCTCTCTCTTTCTTTCTGACAGATGCGAAAAAAAAAAAAGCAAAAATCCAATTGTCTGTCACACTTCTCTCTCATTCAAAATTAAGCCTTCATCACCACCACTGTCGAATTTCTCCGGTGGGTGACGATGTGGTAGAGTAAGGTTGTACGTGTGTTTTTTAGGGTTAGTACTTTTGGATCTAGGTGGTTGTGGTTTGAGGGTTGGCCAATGGTTGTTTCGACGAACCTCTGTCTGACCAATCCATGTGATCGGCTCAGGGGGCTGGTTGGTGTTTGAATCCAAGTGATGATGTTTGGGCTCCTTTGGCTAATTGAAGTTGGGGTTGTGGGTGGTCTTGCTTGTGCGGAGGGTGTTGTCAAGTCAGTAGTTCTATTTAGTGGCGGAGGCAGAATAAATATTCAAGGTGGGCACAATGAAAAAATTATCACAAAAATTAATTGTACATTAAACTTGAGCCATGAAATTTTATAATTGACCATGACGAGGTCGCATCTTCTGAAAGCGATTAATAATTACATCATTTTAAATACCATCAAACAACTGTTTTTTCGACATAAGTAATCATACAATCATTGATAAACTCATCTCTAATTGAATTGCGTAATCGGGTCTTCATAATGCTCATAGCGGAATATCCGATGACCGATGTTACCTTTCTAACTTTGATGTCAAAATTGCCGCCGATTGGCGACTATCGTTGTGTTGTGAGGCATAAGCGACTGACATTGACAAGAGAATGAGCGACTAACCGGACAACTGGTTGAGCGTTGAGGGCCACGGGACAGTCGATGAACTGGAGAAGGGAGGAGGCGCCATCTGTAGCCGATTGCTGATTGGCGATTTCCAGTAGCAGAGACCGATTACCGTCTGTCGCCGATTGGCGATTTCCACAAATCGTTACTTGGAAGATCGTGAGAGTCTGAGACTGAGAGAGAGAAAGCTTATTTAGTCGGCAGACAGGCACCGTCCGTCACCGATTGGCGATTTCCACCGATGGTTGCTTGGAAGAGCGTGAAAGCCAGAGAGAGAAAGGAGAAAAGCTTATTTAGTCTTGGGGACATGAGAGAAAGACTTTTTTTTATTTGTTAATGGTATTGGGAAATGAAAATAGATTTTTTTATGGTTCACTTTATTTATTTGGCATTCGGTCTTTATACATATGTGTGTAAATTTAGTATTTAAATTGATTAAAAAGATAGTTTTTATACCATTTTTTAAAATTTTCAATATTCTAGTACACAAAATGATTAACAAGACATCTCTTTAAATTATTTTTAAAAAATTTAGGTGGGCACTTTTATTACTGGATGTCAAATACACTATATAATTTTTTTTCTTGGAATGGAAGGTGGGCATTGGCCCACCGGTGCCCCCCGTCAACTCTGCTACTGGTTCTATCCTATATTCAAGATAAGGAAATTTGTTCACTTGCATGAAGGTAGAAGAGATTCAATCAAAGCATCGACATGTCTGTTTTTGGTGTTTTCGATTTGAGAAGCCTTACGCCGTTTGGTTTTTGACAGTCAGATTAATTTTTTAGGGTGTTCTGATGGTTGCAGTGCCGCCGTGGTCTGGAGATGGTTGGGCGAGTCTGGTTTAAAGGTCTCTTCTAGGACTTTTCCCCCTTCCACCCAGTTGATTTCCCCCTATTCTGAAAAGGTGTTCTAGGTAAAGGCGTCAAAAAGGTCGGGTGGCCCGCGGGCTGGCTCGGCCCGTTTCTGGCACGGGCTGGCCCAGCCCTCTTGGTGAACAGTGACAGCCCTAAACAGTTGGGTTTTGAGCCTGGGCTTGGACCAGGCCAAGAAATTCTGGAAAAATGCCCAAGCCAGGCCTGGCCCGAAAAAAGCCAGGGTTTGGCCCGGATTTGGCCCTGTTCTGGTAGGCCCCATAATTTTCAAATCTAATTTCCCCCCAACGGTTATATACCCCATTATTTCCCTAAATTTTACTTTTACCCCCCAACAGCAATATAACGATTAGTTTGGGGGGTATTTTGGTCCAACTTAATTTTTTCAACTCTTTTAAAAAGTTTTTACACTCTTACCCTCCCCAACAACTATAAACGGATAGTTTTTAGGGGCATTTTTTGTCTTTTGTGAAGTTTAAAAAATTTATAAATTCACACAATTTTTCTCTAATTTTTCACACCAATTTCTTACTCTCTCTTATCTAAACATTCTACATTTTTACAAGCTTTAATACTATTTTCCTCTCCAATTACTATTCTTGCTAATTACTACTCTTATTTACTAATTAGTACTCTTGCTAATTATTACTCTTGTTTACTAATTACTACTCTTATTTACTAATTACTACTCTTGCTAAATTCTAATTACTAACTACTCATCTTATTAATTTGTTATTCTCTAATTCTTTTGTCTAGTAATTAGTGAATCTTTATTTATTAATTACTATTACTAAATTCTTTTTAATTACTAACTCTCTCCAATTTTGAATTACCCTCAGCGATTCATTTGTTACTCTTTAATTTTTTCATTGTTATTTTTAATTACTAATTACTGCTCTTATACTTGTGTATTTAGTTACTTTTACTATTTTTATTTTTCAATCTAGTAAAAAAGTTTAGCGTCAAATATGGCTAAATTACTGAAGAAATTGAAGCGTGGATCATCATCACGAAAAACATCATCATCATCATAAGCACCACCACCAGCACCACGGTAATCACAAACACCAATCCAAGCACCACCACAACCATTCGTTCCTGGACGAATGAGTATAGGCTGTATGATAGATACCCAAGCCAATTGGGAGTTCAATCAAAACATTCCAGATCTTGAATACACGCCTTCACAAGACCCCCCGCATTATAGTCAAGGACGCAGCTCGGTTGGCGAAGCTACTACTCTGTGGCATAATCTTAACCCGATGCGTGGTCATGATGAAGAAGGGCGGAGCTAATGAGCCAAAAGGAAAAAAGGAAAAAAAGAAAGTCGAGTGTTGGAATCATTTTGATGAAGTTATGGTGGACGGCATCCGAAAAGCTCGATGTAAGTACTCTGCTAAATTATTTTCGTCTGGTAGTGGTAATGGACATCTTAACAGGCATTACCCTCAGTGTGCACCTCGACAAGGCCACGTCGAACCTACCCAAACGCAGTTATCTTTTGACGGTAAGTTATTTGTTTATAATCAACGAGAGCAAAGAGACGGTCTCGCTGAATTTGTTATTCACGATGAACAAGCCTTTTCTTTTGCCGATAATGCTAAGCACTCTAGATATATGAACACATACGTTCAACCTTTGTACAAAAAGGTTCATAGAAACACAACTAGATTCGATGCACTCCGACAGTATAATGCTGCTAAAGCACGCCTGATCGATTATTTCAATAATTTTGACGGTAAAGTTAGTCTTACTTTTGATATTTGACAATCTCTGTTTACTTTTGTTAGTTATACTTGTGTGACGGCCCATTGGATTGATGCAGATTGGATTATGCACAAGAAAATCATCGCTTTCGAGCTCTTTCCTTTTCCGCATGATGAAATGAATGTTGCTACTATTATATTAAAAGCA
>JAVXUP010001841.1:100000-186582 GCA_033070095.1 Escallonia herrerae | reverse complement strand
TTTGAGACTTACAAAATCATGTCAGGCAACTACACAAGCATAAATTATGGTCTAGTGCACCATCCTAACGATGATCACCGTAGTGTCGATGTTCAGACTCTTCTAACATACTTCACACTTACCAAGCTAATATACCATATGATTTAACATGGCAGCGTTTTTTGTTATTAGAAGATTACCAACACCGCACATCACTTTTATGCTCAGACAGCACTTACCAGAGTTGCTTATGTTAAAAGCTGAAAATCTAAGAGATTTCAACTCTAGGTTTGAAAAAAAGTTTTCGCATTCAACTAGATATTTTCTCCGCACTCTAAGTGAACTGAAATACACACAAGAACATATACCTTGTGCACCGCTCCCTCCAAGGATTGGTGTGATAAGTGATGATATTGAATCGACAATAAGCAGCCGCACCTTGGACCCTCCCTGTATATGAATTTCTCACAAGTTTAATAACAGGTACTTAAGAGTCCAACAGAAAGATAAGCAGGGAAAAAAAGAACGGAAAAAACATCTAGACAGGAAGAGCAAACATAAACCTGGGATCTTAGCTTGGACTCGAGTTGATGGAGTACATCTAACAGTGTAAAGATGTCAAACACAGGGTGGCAGACTATGTTGTTCATCACTTGCTCAATAAGTTTATTAGACTGCAAAATATTAAAGGGTGGTTTCAGAAAAGGATTGCATGGACATACATGATAACTAAATGCAAAAAGGCACTCCCACAGGCTTATCACTTGAAAACATAAGTCAGGCAGAAGTTGTTAAACTACTACGGCCCATAGCACACTCGACTCAACTGTTACCTAGACCCATTTCTACCGAACATAACTATGATAAACATTAAAACTTGATGCAACAAATAAAAGTTCGACCTCTATATCGGAATGATCTGAAAGCTGACCGACTATCTGTTCAATGCGTTTAGGCGAGAACGAGTTTCCAGTGTCAAAGAATACAACACTACCCGAGTACTCCTTTGCAACATTCGAGGCCACTTGTAGGCATACCTACAAAATTTTTTTAAGAAATAAGGATTATGAAATAGCATTGTTATAGCAGTCAACATCATTCATGCCAAAGTAATAAAAATAACCTTGGAAACATGGTGTACAAGCATCAGTTATCTCAGGTAACAAGTTGGATAAATATGTTACATGACATGGATTCTTACCTGTGTTTTACCAGATGATGATGGTCCAACTAGCTCTGTCAAATGCCCTTCACGTAATCCACCCTGAAGGAGAAAATCTATCCTGATTCAAAGGTAATACTTAGTGATTTAGCTATCTTAATAGCATGATAGTGATACAACAGTCAAAGCAAACAAAACAGGGTGCCAAAAATGGAGCCATCCAGGAAATTGGAAGTTCTAAATTTAACCGATTTCATGAAAGGCATCAAGCCGCATTATTGAAAAGAATATACGAAGATCCCATATTTTTCCCTCAATTGCTCCATTTTTTAGAGGTGGATCCTTTTATGATTGCGATTCTTAAGCTATTACACTTTTGACAACTAGACTAGCTTTAATCTTCAGGCTTAAGGTACCTCTCACATCCTGTAGATAGAAGGTGCTTGCTCTGTTGAGCATCTTCCAACAAGTCCATTCCATTCAACCAAGGTTGATGCTGACCATCTATAATAGAGAGGACCTGGGTAATACCCTGTTTGCACACAATCGGGTATATACAAAACACCGTATCAAGAAAAATGATGTAGGATAGTTTTAGGGGAATAAAGCAGTCTCGAACAGAACCTGTTTCAATCGTTCTGAATCAGACTGTTGCTCAGCCAAAGCCACTAATACGTAAAGGTCATGGATTAATAAATCTTCAACTGAACAAAAAAAAAAGGAGTACATTAGAAAGAACATAAAGTTTTGAGTGAACAAGTATACGTAGTTATGTACATAAAAGCCTTGTCAATCTAGTATTCTGCATAAATGTAATCTGATACGGGGGCAACAGACAATGTTGATTACATCAAAACGAAGTTAATGGACCTCTTCTAGAAGCACAAAGGACCCATGTCAGGCACATGGCACCTGCGAACGGGAATGTGATGTGTGTCCTACATATCTCAGTAAACCCAACAAACATACAACTTCATGTTTACCTTCGTATGTACCAAAAACTCATCCTTCCAAGAGACAAGCTCCAAGATTGAATGCTCTATGTTACTTTGGTGCAAGGATGTTTAATGAGGAAGTTAAGAAAGATGAGTGACTGTGTCCTTTGAATTTGTGACTAGACGATTTGATGCTAAGGACGCGAGGGTACTTTCACATGAGTCCATTGGCTCAAAGCCTGCACATCCCTGTTACATGATGCTAGGCAAAAGATGAAGGATAGAAAACTAGGAATCTAGAAAGGGAGCTTGAGAAGAACTGTCTATTTATAGATATCACTTGGATGTAACTACTCAAAGTTAAGTAAAAGTGACACAGATGCGAGGTGAAAACTTATCATGACCTATATCTAAAGGTCATGAGTCATGACTTCTGACTACACATGTACTAATCTGAAACATAGTATATATAGTTAAATTTAACGGTCATAACTTCTAGGATCTTAAGCTTCAATAAACTCAAAGTGGCTTACGTTCATTAGAGATAGCATTTGAGTATCCAGTTTTGAGCAACGACGCCTGTTGTCCTTTGAAGAAGTGGGCCAGCATGTAATAAAAACCAATCGTGAGTGTACCCTCATTATACCTTACATGTAAGAACCAATTCTCAGAGCAATGCACTGCTTTTCATATGTTATCAATTCTTACTAAAATCTCGCTACTGAATAAATTTGATTGTTGAAAATGAGAACAACTACTTTACAAAGCAAACTAGCTGGCTTACATTTCACACAACTTCCAAGAGCCAAAAAAAATATGGAGAATCCAGTGGTAGCTGTTTCAGATATGTCATAACAATGATTTAGTACGAAACATATTCAATCAAGCCCTACCTCTGGTTTAAACTATGCGATATACTTTTTAGGCCCAGTGAACACCACAAAGGAGTACCTCTAACATTCATACTAGCAAGTTTACAATCACACTTACGAATGAAATGCCTCCAGAAGACTGTTAGATTTCACACACCCACAAATTCCTACTGCAACTAGAAACCTACTCATCAATCAAACAACTCCTCCAGCCAAGTTGCACCATATATAACCTTAGTTACTATAATTAGCCCCTTCCACTCTAACACAATTCAGAGACCATAAATAAACATTGACTAGGAACCATAAAATTCCTTTGGGTATTTGCCATTTTTCTTCTTCTTGTTGTTGTTCTCTCTCTCTCTCTCTCTCTCTCTCTCTCTCTCTCTCTCTCTCCTCTTATTTATTTATTTATTTTTTGTGTTTAACATGTTTGCCATCTACCTCGTCTTCATGGGTAAGAAATAACTCAAGTGCTTGTGATTTCAAACGGTTGATTGATGGAATTTTGATGCGATTTTGCCTAAACCCTTGCGAGTAGAAAAAATACGAATAATTACAAGGACATAAAGAAATGGGTGAGCAGGGTAACCTGAGAAAATGCCGTTTGAGGCACAGAAGTGCACAAAGTTGGAGTCGATTATGGGATATTGCCGCTCCAGGGATTTCAATGGTGGCATGCCTAATCTCTCTCTCTCTCTCTCTCTCTCTCTCTCTCTCTCTCTCTCCCTCTTGGCAGGTCTCCAGTTTAACAAAGCTCACCAGCAAAGTTACCTTGTTTTAATTACCTAACATACGAATAAAAGGAGCGCAGAAAAATCATTCGGAAATGTTAAAAGCTTCTTCGTTGAAGCTTGAAGAAGTCGTCAATATTGTGATGACTCGATTTCGAGGATGTTTAGTGCTTAAATGGGAGGGGTTCGCACTTAAAAAAAAAAACAGCATAAATCTGTAGTTTACTATTTCTACGGAAAAAGAATGGAGCTACTCCCATCGACTCTAGTATAATGTAATAAATTTCAATTTTTTGTTGTTCGCTTAATTAACTATTAATTGACTAAAGTGATTCGACCGATTAGGTCAATCCTTGTTCCACATTCACACGCTCCCATGTTCGTTTTCACACATACATATGCAAATGTCAATGACGTTGTCATTTGATACTAAGGGCCATTTTTAGAAGGTCAAATATGAAGCAAATCGTTATCAATCACTAAATTTATATTGGACACCTAAACTAGTGTTTGGATTAAAATTTTATGTCATGTAAGGTTAAAAGCTATTTCTAGGGACCTAATTGCAATAATTTTAGCTTCAAAGGGGCAAGTTGTGTTTTGGTAAAATTTAGGGGGTCAAAATGTAAAACTGAAGGGCATGGTTGGAATTTATAAAACTGTATTGACTCCTAATATAAAATTTCTACGCAATTTGGCTCGAATATGATTTTGTATATTATTCAAATCATCAAGAGCTAATACTTATGGTCCGTTCGAAACTAATTCTTTTAGGATTTTGATTTCAAATTCGGAATTGAATTTGAAATTTAATTCACTTTTTTGCTTGAAATGGATGGGAATTCAAATCGTAGAATTTTTGTTTTGTGTTTGGAAAATAAAGAAAATGGAAAGATATTTAATTTTTAGACAATTATATCACTGACTTTTGATGAAAAACGAATCACGGTAAGTGATTTCAAGTGTGCTAGTACTACCACATGGTGGTGGTGGCGGCGACACCACACGGGGTAGCAACATCGATGCTGGAAGGGGTGGGTTGGTCAAGTGATGATAATGATGGTGGTGGTGGTGGTGGTGGTGGTATTGAGGTGTAACTGGTGGTGGTCAACTAATGCCGATAATGACGCCGGTGGCAATAGTGGTGGAGACAGTGGTGGTAATGTAACACCCCAAATTTTTGGAGCGTTAATATCAAATTAACAAAGTCAGAAAAACCTTAAAATATCAAAAAGTCTCCCCAAGTGGTCATTTAGAGCATCTACTAATCAATCCCAAAGATACATCAACATATGCTATAGCAGCCTAAAGCATTTAAGTGATCCCAATTACTCCGACACAGAGTTTCAAAATAAAATCTTAACAAAATCAATTTTTCTTAATTATTACATCTAAAGATACTAATACAGACTCTGAGATAAATATCGCTATCTCTCAGTCACACAGTTAGCACTATAATCCAATCACACTTACTGATCACCTGAAAGGAAAAACAATAAGGGAGTGAGCCAAATACCCAGTAAGGTCGCTCAAAGGACCAATTAAAAGGAATACAAAAATGTCTGAGAGACGAGATTACGGAGATACAGAATTTTAGCAGAACATATATCAGACTGAATTTCAAAATGAAAAAATATATCTTTATACAGAAACAGATACTAGAGAGCCATTCAGAATAAGGTCACACATGTCATCACTGACATGTGTAACCAGGTTCAGAAAATAAGATCGCGATCTCTAACTCATCCCGCTGAGTTAGCCCACGTTCCAATCCACGTGGGTAAGTCAAAAATAAAAAAGTCACATACACGTGACATGGCTCATGAAAATTAGCAACGCACCGATTCAATAATTTATAGCGATTTAAGAAGCAATTTAGATAATGTGAACTAGGGGTGTCTTTCAAAAATTATACAATGTGTACAGTATAAACGTAATAGAGACTTACAAATAATTCAAGTACGATAACTTTAATGATTCTAGAACTCATTCAATATTAGATTTAAATCGAAGAGGATAAAATGATGGACTCAACGAAAATTGATCCATTAAAAAAAAGTAACACGTACGATCAGGAAGCTGACACAAAAAAATAATACATATGAAACTACAATAACAAGGATATGTGGCATGTAACATGCCACATGGGCAAGCCTTTCACGAAAGACTACAAATTCACATTCTGCTTGCATATTTCTCCTGTGAACAAGACAAGTCAAGAATGAAAGTACAATCAAGTACAAATTACATCATCCAAAGAAAGAAGAGGAGTCCATATACCCAGTAACATTTACCGAAAACAATTGAAGGAGAACTGTCATGGCACGACAGTCGAGACAGAAGCAACATTGAAAATTTTTCAACGGAGACTATAAGATGTGGCACGAAAATCAATACAGTAAGGAGGTCATGAATATTTAACCAAGACTATGTACTGACGGCATGAAATTCGAGATATCAGTACACAAGAATTTTAACCGATCACCATGACAGGACCGAAATCAAGACAGGCATATACATACACAATGATGGCACATAAATCAAAGTAGCCAGATTTAGACGAATGATTGGTTCAACGCTGATTTTAAATTCAAAAACGGTAAACCCTTACCTCTAATTGTGCAACTCGACCCAAAACTTTGATCTTCTAATTCAATTGCATCAAAATCCCTAAAAATTAATATACCCAAAAACTATAATTAGGGTTCCAATAATAACAAAATTCATACGATTTCTACCACAAACCTCAATTTGATGCACGAAATAAATTCTTACCTTAAAGTAATGATCAAGATCTCAAGAGCCTCTTCTTATAAATTCTCTAGAGACTTTTCTGAACTTACTTGTATTCCCATGAGAGAGAGAGATATATATATATATATATATATATATATATATATATATATATATAAACATCTAAATATGTAGAGTTTAATAGGTAATGTGGCGATGATGGTAGTAGTTTTAAGGGTGGTGGTCGTGGTGGTAGTAGTAGTGGTGGCGATAGCGGTGGCGATAGCAGTAGTGGCAGCAATGGTGGTGGTGATGGTGAAATAGTTATGGCGGTGATGGTGGCAGTAGCGGCTGTGATGGTGGCAGTATTGGTGTCATTGGTGGTGGTGATGGTGACAATAGTGGTACTGGTGGTGGCAATAATGGTGGCAGCAATGGTGGTGGTGGTAGTAGTTGTGGTAGTAGCGGTGGCGGCTTGTGGTGGTGGTAGCAAAAATAAAGGTGGCAGTAATGCTGACGGTGGTGATAATGTTGGCAATAGTGGTGATAGTAGTGGCAACAACGATAATGGTGATGGTAGTAGTGGTGGCAATAGTGATGTCGGTGATAGTAGGTACAAGTGTTGTGGCGGTAGTGAAATGAAGATAGTGATGATGAGTTCATTGTTGGAGATCCATAAAATAATAAGACAGATAAATAACTACTTTAATTCAAGTAAATCCAAATTTCATGAAATCCGACAATTTTTTTTTTTATCGAATTTCATATTATAGAAACAAATCCAGTCAAATCACATGAAATCCAATTCAAATTCATTTTTTTGATTTTCCAAACAACAAAATTTGAGTATTTAAAAGGAAATCCCATCAAGTCCATGGTTCCAAACACACCCTTAAGTTTATAAACAAATCTGAAATTAAGTGTATGTAAGAAAAATGTTGTCTAAATATTTTTAGTGACAAAAGTGAGACGTAAGCATTAAAAAGTTGAAATGCAATTACCATCCCTTCAAGATTACTTTACGGGACATCACTGAAATTATCATAAGGCTGTTCCTCTCAAGAAACACACCCTTATTCAACTAGCATAAAAATAGAAAGGAAAGGCTGATATGTTGGTATGCAATTATGTCTTTACTTGAAACCAACATGTAATAATTCATCAAGAGTAAATAAGTCAATTCATTGAAATTCACAATCCAATGTAACCCTAATTCTTTCTCATTTCCCCCAGCCTTCACCACCATGCATCCCCCCGTCACCGCCATGACGACGGAGTGTTGGCAACCCAACGGGAGGCCTCTGTGGTCACCCCCCGTCGGCCACAACAGTTCCCCATGATCACCCCACCCACCTCTGCCAGTCGCCGACCATCGTAGCAACAAACCACTGGCAAGATCTAATGAATCGACGATTTGGAATTCAAGGACAATAGGAAATGGGGTTAGGAGGGAGTGTATTCCCACTTGATCTTGCTTCCTCGCTGCTGCCGTGCACGGCGGTTAATGGTGACGGCCGGAGAAGAAAGTGAACTATTAGTGTTCGAAAAACTTAAACAATTGAATTACTTCTTTACCCTTAATAAAGTAATACATTTAGAATTAATTTGAGGACATAATTGTCTTTTAGATTGTATGCCATAAGAAGTTTCCAAAGGCATAGCAACATATCTATATTTTCCTAATAGAAAGCCATGTTGAAATTAAAGTTTTGGCTCATTGGTTATGCACCATGTAGTTTTACTAATATTACGCAGTACTATTTGTTTAACTTTCGTCTTTTAATATAACGGAGAGCTATACATATAGTATAAACACAACTATCTGAAAACGTTTTTTTTGGCGTTGAGAACTACTAGAAGATGGCCCATTACACGGTTCCTTCTGGATTTTGGGTCAATAATGCCAGGCTGCTTGCTTTAATAACACGACTTTTCTTTCTTTTTGTTGGACTTGTCATAACAAATTAACAACGACCGAGTCCTGCACATAATGTCGATAAGTATTGTTTTCTCTGACCCCTCAACTTGCTTTCCGGAAAAAATCAATAATTCCTCTAAAAATGAAGATCGGAGTATGTATAGT
Source organism: Escallonia herrerae (assembly GCA_033070095.1). Taxonomy (NCBI): domain Eukaryota; kingdom Viridiplantae; phylum Streptophyta; class Magnoliopsida; order Escalloniales; family Escalloniaceae; genus Escallonia; species Escallonia herrerae. The sequence goes on along the minus strand of JAVXUP010001841.1, from coordinate 178,084 downwards.
GAAACTTTAGAACGAATTTATCGCTTCGAAAAGAAATAATAAAAGAATATTCTAAATACGTGATCACAAAAATCTGAGTAGTACAAAATAAGAAGATGGTATATCTACTCCAAAAATAAAAATAATAACGAAAATCGTATTTATTTTCTGAATGAAAATATAAATTCTCGTAACGTCTCTCTTTCTTTTTCTCTATAAATCAACATATCTATCCCACGTTTCTGGTTTAAAAGTAATGCATCATCCCAAACCTTGACAAATTTGATAAGGCGACCGCATCTCTTATATTCGTCCGTACATGTACAAAATATATTAACGTAGTCATAATGGAGCCTAGATGACTTCATTTTGGAGTCAAGCTAGACAGGGACCCTTTGGTTTTCAATAATGGAACATGTAATTGAAGAGAAAGCCGCCAGCCAAAGGGCCTAGTCTCCCTATAAATACCACGTCCAGTCCTGTCATATCCTCACACCCAAACATACTACAATTCTCATATCCTCTCATCTCTTCTTCCTTTTTCATTTCGTGAGCAGTTTCGAGAAAAAAGGAATCATCATGGTTGCCATCACTTATGATATGGAGGTCACTTCCTCAATCTCTGCCCCCAAATTGTTTAAGGCCTTTGTCCTTGATTCAGATAACCTTGTCCCAAAAATCCTCCCGGCAGCTGTTAAGAGCGTTGAGTATGTCGAAGGAGACGGAGGTGTAGGAAGCGTCAAGCTGATCACTTTTGGCGAAGGTAAGCTTTTCCAAGCATCACAATATGTCTAGATAATGTCTCGTTCGAGCCTAGCAAGAAGGAAAGAAGATCAGAAATTTTTAGTGACATTTTGTAGTCTCGTTATGCAAGTCTTGAAGCTAATATGTGTTCGACATCAATATGCATTGCAGGAACAAGCCAACTTAAGCACATGAAGCACCGGGTCGATGGCCTTGATAAGGAAAATTTTACCTACAGTTACAGTGTCATTGAAGGTGATGCATTGATGGATGAACTTGAGTCAATTACTTACCACATTAAAATTGTACCTTCTGCTGATGGAGGATCGATCTGCAAGAACAGAAGCATCTATCACACCAAAGGTGATGCCCAGATCGATGAAGAGAAAATCAAGGCAGGCAAAGAGAAGGCTTTGAATATTTTCAAGGCTGTTGAGGCCTACCTCCACGCAAATCCAGATGCCTATAACTAAATAATCACTCCTGGGCACACTTTAATATATGGATTAAAGTTTGAGTTGTAGTGTGATTTTTTTTTATTCTCGTTCTATGGTTTTGGCGAGTTGGCTCAATAAATGGACTTTTGTCCTGGAGTTAATACTAAGTATTGTTTTGTAAGGTATACTTCTTACTCTCGTAAAAAGAGATATTAAGAAACATTCACTCCAATATTTGTAAAGTTTTGTGTTGCTTTATGTTTCGACCAAAATAAAGCACCATATGCCTCGGCCTTAATCTGGTGCGTTAAGTTAAAAAATAGAAATTGTGCATGAATACAGCGAAGTAGCAAGCAAAGTGCAACAATGAAAGCCTAGATCCTTCATAAAGTAGCAAGAAATTATTGCAAACTGACACCTTGAATGGCTAGTAGAAGTCTTCAATATTGTTTTAGAGCTTGTGGCTCACCAGGATCAGGATCCCCTGCTGTAATCATGGGTTACAGCAGGGGTGCTGTTCCCATTGTTGTGAGAGGGGGAAGAGCGAGAAAGGGAAGAGAGCGAGGGGGATGCAAACCATGGTTACCCCCCTCGCTCTTCCCCCCCCCCCCCCCCTCTTCCCCCTCTCACAACAATGGGGACAGCACCCCTGCTGTAACCCATGGTTACAGCAGGGGATCCTGATCCGGCTCACCATGTCATGGAACTCATTTTCTGCCCTGTCAATATCCAGCCGAAAGTCAGCCTACAATAAAGCCATGTTTTCCTGAGAAATATATTTTTCTATTCATAAAATTGGTATGCTCCTATTGCATTTTGACAGTTTTCTAAGTCACAAAAAAGAAATAAAAAAAAAACCCAAAAATGGATGATGCTTATGATAGAAAAATCGTATTCGTACAATCTGAAATTTTGCCTCAAGAATTTCAAACCCAAACATTAATTAATTATTATGACATTCAACAGCGAAGGCTTTGTTCCACAAATTCTACAAATAGTAATAGAAGGAAGCACAAGTTTGAACTCAAAATCTACAGCCTTAACACTAATACTTTCACGTCTTGCCCCCCTCCCCTCCCCCCACTTTGCCCCCTAAATTTCCCCCAGATGGATAGGAATGGAAGAGCCACGCCCATTTCTTGATTGGTTTATTTATTTTTCTATTATGGGTCAGCAACGCCGGGCATGGTTGAAGGTTTTTTTTATACAAAAAGCAAAATAAATAATAGAAAAACCATGGTAATTCGGTATGACCGGTCATGATGTCGGTGTGTCAAAGACAGTCTCCTCATTCAATAACTAAAACATACTTTTGTTTGGGTCAAGCATATCCAGCTTCCAATTACTCGTCTTATCTCATGGAGTGGTTATGAGATAAGCAGAATGATGCATATTACTTTGTTCTAATTAATAGCTGAACTTTGGCTTATCTTTGAGTCGTTGGAAAAAAACAAAATAGAATACAACTCGACCGGCCCATTATTCAAAATTCTTGTTGCATTTGCGTGAAGCTGGCTGATTAAGAAAACCGTAGGATATTCCATGTACGCAAATTGATGAAGACCTATAGAAATCTACATAATATTCACTACAAGAAAAAAAAAAAAGGCTTTTAGCGACGGGTAAATCCGTCGCTAAAAACTAAAAATCCGTCTCTAAAACTTTTAGCGATGGATATACCGTCGCTAAAAATCTCTCGTATAAAAGTCTGTTACTAAAAGTTAGGCAGGCCGCGTATGCCGCCTTTCGGCCGATTGACGACCTCCGGCGTATCCAATCATCGCTTCAACGCCCAGTACTCGCACCCGTACTAGTGGACGCTGATGGCTGTTCGGACTCCCTAAGCTGTTCATACGAGGCCTGCAAAAACAGTGATTTAAAGATATGTTAGAGTATTAATTAACGCAACAGACATTGAGGATACACCACAAGAAAATATGTATTTTGCGACGGAGTTTTAGCGACGGAAGGTATTCCGTCGCTAAACATGTCTTTAAGCGACGGAATATACCGTCGTTAAAACTCCGTTGCAAAATACTATTACCGACGGAATACACCGTCGGTAAACGTATTTTGCAACGGAGTTTTAACGACGGACTTTTAGAGACGGAATTACCGTCGCTAAATATTTTTTATAAAATTAGTAATTTTGAGTTTTTTTTTAAAATTATTTAAACGACGGAATAAAACTGTCGTTAAAAATTCCGTCGCAAAAGTCTTTATAATAAGACATTCACCGACGGAGTTTTAGCGACGGTGTTATTCCGTCGCTAAAGATCCTCCATTTAAATACAGATCTGGTTTCTTTCTCTCTCCCCGTTCTCTCTCTGAAATTCTGCTCCCACCCACCCATCGCCGTTCTCACCTCCGGCGACCCTTCTCTACGGCGACCCAGCTCCGGCGACACTCCCGTCCCCCACCCGATGCCGCGCCACCAAGCCTTGCACTCTGGTCGTGCCACAAAGCCCTCCACTGTCTCCGCGCAAGGAAACCCACCACTGCCGCCGCACAACCAACGTCGGCGCCGTCGTACCCACCGCGAGATTTGTATGTCAATTGCCCTAAATTATCTGAATTTTTTGTTAATTTGTCTTCAATTTAGGTTACATGCCCTAAATTATCTGAATTATTTAGATTTGTATGTCAATTTAGGTTCAATTTTTTGTTAATTTGTCAATTGCCCTAAATTAGATCATGGTGACGCTGAAAGGTCATAGATTATGGGCCATTGCATGACATCAGGATAAGAAAGCCTCTGTATTGTTTATTCAATTCAACCGACCACTAAATTGAAGTAATTGAACCATAATTGAACCCTAAGTAAATCCTAAATTGAATGCCCTAATTGAATCGAACCTTAAATTAAACTAATTGAACCCCTAATTAAACCCTAAATTGATTGCCCCAATCTAACCGAACCCTAAATTGAATGCCTCAAATCAACCAAACCCTAAATTGAATCAATAGAGCCCCCTAATTGAACCCTAAATTGAAGTAATTGAATCCTAAATTGAATGCCCTAATTGAATCGAACCCTAAATTAAACTAATTGAACCCCTAATTAAACCCTAAATTGATTGCCCCAATCTAACCGAACTCTAATTGAACCCTAAATTGAATGCCTCAAATCAACCGAACCCTAAATTGAATCAATAGAACCCCTTAATTGAACCCTCAATTGAAGTAATTGAACCCTAAATTGAATGCCCTAATTGAATCGAACCCTAATTTGAACTAATTGAACCCTTAATTAAACCCTAAATTGATTGCCCCAATCTAACCGAACCCTAATTGAACCCTAAATTGAATGCCCTAATCCAACCGAACCCTAAATTGAACTAATTGAACCCTAAATTGAATGCCTCAAATCAACTGAACCCTAAATTGAATCAATAGAACCCCCTAATTGAACCCTAAAATGAAGTAATTGAACCCTAAATTGATTGCCCTAATACAATCGAACCCTAAATTGAAATAATTCAAGCGCATCGGATATGTGAATTTTGAACATTTTTTTTCCATTTGAACATTGATCATTTGTTTGATAATTTTAGGTTGTTAATTGTGCGTTTTAGAATTGTGATTATTGATCGATGATTTTAGGTTATTAGCTGTGCATTTGAAGTAATTGCGATTATTAATTGATGATTTTAGATTGTTAATTGTGCATTGAGCATTTGAGATATTGAGATTATTGACGGAGGATGGGACCCAATTGGATTGAATGTGTGGTTTTTGTTAATTTTTATTGCATTGAGCATTTGAGAATTGAGAATTGAGGTTGTTGACGGAGGATGGGACCCAATTGGATTGAGATACCTGTTAGTTAGCGCAGACACGGACAGCACGTCTGATCGACGGTGTCCGACATTTAAAAAACAAATTAACGTATGCCGATGTGTCTGGAGGTGCGTGTCGGTGGGCGTCGGACACGTGTCCGGAGGCTTCGGACACGTGTCCAAAGGCGTCGGACACGTGTCGGTATGTGTCGGACACGTGTCCGAAGGTGTCAGACACGTATCGGACACCATATCGACACCCTATATGAGGTGTCGGAATTGAGATTGTTGACGGATGATGGGACCCAATTGGATTGAGATACCTGTTAGTTAGCGCAGACACGGACAGCACGTCTGATCGACGGTGTCCGACATTTAAAAAACAAATTAACGTATGCCGATGTGTCTGGAGGTGGGTGTCGGTGGGCGTCGGACACGTGTCCGGAGGCTTCGTGGACGTGTCCAAAGGCGTCGGACACGTGTCGGTATGTGTCAGACACGTGTCCGGAGGTGTCAGACATGTATCGGACACCATATCGACACCCTATATGAGGTGTCGAAATTGAGATTGTTGACGGAGGATGGGACCCAATTGGATTGAGATACCTGTTAGTTAGCGCAGACACGGACAGCACGTCTGATCGACAGTGTCCGACATTTAAAAAACAAATTAACGTATGCCGATGTGTCTGGAGGTGCGTGTCGGTGGGCGTCGGACACGTGTCCGGAGGCTTCGGACACGTGTCCAAAGGCGTCGGACACGTGTCGGACATGTGTCCGGAGGTGTCAGACACGTATCGGACACCATATCGACACCCTATATGAGGTGTCGGAATTGAGGTTGTTGAATGTGCATTAAATTTAGGTTAGTTAGGTTAATGCCACATTTTTAGCATGCACCCCCTGGAATCTAATCGTGGCTCCAGCGCTGGCTATAATTACCCCTAATTAGTCCTGATTAACAATATTTTAGTAAATCAATTAACCCTAATTAGCTCCAACGAGCCTAATTAGTTTTAATTAACCCTAAGAACCTGATGAAATTCAAATTAGCTGTAATTACCCCAAATTAGCCCAAATGAACCCAATTATGCGCATATTGATTGTAGTTAGCCTAATTAGTCATAATGTGCACTAACATAACCCAATTACGCCTAATTAGCGCTAGTTAGGACTAATGAACACTACTCGGCACCATCAAAACCCTAATTAGGACTAAATAACCCTAATTAGTCCTAATCAACCCTAATTAGCTATAATTATCCGAAACTAGCCCTCATTAACATTAATTAGCCCTAACATAACCCAATTAAGCCTAATTAGCCCTAATTAGGACTAATAAGCACTACTCGGCACAATTAAACCCTAATTAGGACTACATAACTCTAATTAGCCATAATCAACCCTAGTCAGCTATAATTATCCGAAACTATCCCTCATTAACATTAATTAGCCCTAACATAACCCAATTAAGCCCAATTAGCCCTAATTAGGACTAATCATCACTACTCAGCACAATTAAACCCTAATTAGGACTAAATAGTGCCGATGATGATTTATGCCTAAATTATTGTTTTTCACGTGTTAATGTCTTTGTATATAATCTATATGAAGTCAGATATGGATAGGATACGGGCTATTCGTGGCCGGGCTGGACGCCGAGCTGCTTCCTCCCCGGTTAGTCCCACCTCGTCATTGCCTACTGATGACGAGGCACAGAGTGATTGCGGACAGCCATCGGGGGCCCAGCCCCAGCCGTCGCCGTCACCGTCGCCCCAGCCATCGCCATCGCCGTCGCCCCAGCCCCAGCTCGAGCCGTCGCCCCAGCCGGACGCAGATTCATCCCACACGCGCGTGCATTCTCCATCTTGGATATCCCCCACATTGGATATCTCACTGTGTATGAGGGGAGATGATAGATCGGTGGGCTACGGATCCAGGTTGGGACACTAAGAGTAAGAGCGGGACTGAGAACAGACAGAACAAAGATCCGACGCACACGGGGGGGTCGGTGCCACACGACATTGTCCGACACAAGAACGCGGTCGAGCACCCGGATTTGGAGGACGATGAGGTCGTAGCTCTGACGTATAATCAGACGCACGTGCGGAAGAAGGACAAGGACGAGACGCACCGGGCGGGCGACTATATTTCAGATATTGCGCGGCGGATTGATGTGAGTCAATTTATTTAAGTTAATGTTTTTTCTTTCTATCCTCAATGTCTGTTTCGTTAATTAATGCCCTAACATATCGTTAAACCACTATTTGCAGGCCTCGTATGAACAGCTAAGGGGGTCCGAGCAGCAGTCCGGACAGCCATCAGCGTCCACTAGTACGGCTGCGAGTACTGGGGGGTTGAAGCGATGGCTGGATACGCCGGAGGTCGTGAATCGGCCGAAAGGCCGCATACGCGGCCTGCCTAGCACGACTTCTCGTGCCGTGATAGGAGCGTCCTCACCCCCTGCTGCCCCTCCACAGACACCGGCTCCTCGGCCTCAGTTGGACGACGAGGAGATCCAGCGCATTGCTACCGTGGTGTGCCGGATGATCAGGGAGCAGGGCACTGCTGGACAGGCCGCCCCGGCCCCGGATCAGCAGGATCCAGATCCGGGACTCGGGAACCCCTGATGAGCCCCTTCCCGTGCCCGTTCCTAGCTTCCCCCCCCCCCCGTGCCCGCCTTGTACTCTTCTCCCATCTCCTAACCGGCTATATCCGGTTCCCGGCTTGTACATATATGAATTTTTTTTATTATAAATTTTTTTTATAATTGATTATATATATTTCTTTCTGTATTGATTATTGCGCGTTGTTGTTGAGATTTGAAAATTGTATTACAGGTTTGGGTAATTGAAAAATAAAAAAAAAATTTCAAAAAAAAAATTGACTTTTGGCGACGGATTAATTCCGTCGCTAAAGTATTCCTACAATCAGTTATTTAGCGATGGAATATTCCGTCGCTAAATAAGTTTTTTAGCGACGGAATATTCCGTCTCAAAAATATAAATCCGTCGCTAAAGAATATAATTCGCGACGGAATATCCGTCGCTAATTTAAATAAATCTGTCGTAAAAATGACATATTTAGCGACGGATTTAAAACATTCCGTCGCTAAACTATTAGTGACGGGCTTTTATACGAGGGATATTTAGCGACGGTGAATCCGTCGCTAATTCTTTTAGAGACGGATTTTTGGCTTTTAGCGACGGATTACCCCGTCGCTAAAACCCTGTTTTCTTGTAGTGATAGTAAGAAAAAATTAATAGCTTAATTAAACACATCGACTTACATCGATCCGCCGGGCAATATCCGAAACATAGTCGTCGGCCCGACGCGCCTCGTGCTTGTCCTTCTTCCGCACGTGTGTCTGGTTATACATCAGAGCTACGACCTCATCCAGCTCCATATCCGGGTTCTGGACCGCATTCATGTGTCGGATGATGTCGTGTGGCACCGACCCCCCCCCCCCCCGGTGTTGTGTCGAGCAGTGTTGATTAGTCATAATTAGGGCTAATTAAGCTTAATTGGGTTATTTTAGGGCTAATTATTGTTAATGAGGAGTTGTTTTGGATAATTATAGCTAATGAGGGTTGATTAGGACTAATTAGGATTATTAAGTCCTAATTAGAGTTTAATTGTGCCGAGTAGTATTGATTAGTCCTAATCAGGGCTAATTAGGCATAATTGGGTTATGTTAGTGCTAATTACGACTAACTACGCTAACTATAATCAATATGCGCGTAATTGGGTTCATTTGGGCTAATTTGGGGTAATTACAACTAATTTGATTTTCATTGATTTCGTAGGGTTAATTAAAACTAATTAGGCTCGTTAGAGCTAATTAGGGTTAATTGATGTATTAAAATATTATTAATCAGGACTAATTACAACTAATTATAGCCAGTGCTGGAACCACGATGAGATTTCAGGGGGGTGTATGCTAAAAAGGTCGTGTTAACCTAATTAACCTAAATTGAATGCACATTCAACAATCTCAATTCCGACACCTCACATAGGGTGTCGATATGGTGTCCGACACGTGTCTGACACCTCCGGACACATGTCCGACACGTCTGACACCTCCGGACACGTGTCTTAGTCCTACCGACACGTGTCCGACACCTACCGACACGTGTCCGACACATACCGACACGTGTCTGACGCCTCTGGACACATCGACATACGTTGATTTATTTTTTAAATGTCGGACACCGTCGATCAGACGTGGTGTCCGTGTCTGCGCTAACTAACAGGTATCTCAATTCAATTGGGTCCCATCCTCCGTCAATAATCTCAATTCTCAATTCTCAAATGCTCAATGCAATAAAAATTAATAAAAATCACAAATTCAATACAATTGGGTCCCATCCTCCATCAACAATCTTAATATCTCAAATGCTCAATGCACAATTAACAATCTATAATCATAAATTAACAACATAAAATCATCAATTATTAATCTCAATTACTTCAAATGCACAGTTAATAACCTAAAATCATCAATTAACAACCTAAAATCATCTATCAATAATCACAATTCTCAAATGCACAATTAACAACCTAAAATTATCAAACAAATGATCAATGTTCAAATGAAAAAAATTGTTCAAAATGCATATATCCGATGCGCTTGAATTATTTCAATTTGGTGTTCGATTCGATTAGGGCAATTAATTTAGAGTTCAATTAGGGGGTTCAGTTACTTCAATTTAGGGTTCAATTAGGGGGTTCTATTAGTTTAATTTAGGGTTCGATTGAATTGGGGCATTCAATTTAAGGTTCAATTAGGGGGTTCAATTAGTTCAATTTAGGGTTCGATTAGATGAGGACATTCAATTTAGGGTTCAATTAGTTTAATTTAGGGTTCGATTCGATTAGGCCATTCAATTTAGGGTTTAATTAGGGTTCAATTACTTCAATTTAGGGTTCAATTAATTTAAATTAGTGTTCGATTCGATTAAGGCATTCAATTGATGGTTCAATTTGGGGGTTCAATTACTTTATTCAAGGTTCAATTATGGGTTCAATTAGTTTAATTTAGGGTTCGATTCGATTTAGCCATTCAATTTAGGGTTTAATTATGGTTCAATTACATCAATTTAGGATTCAATTATGGTTCAATTACTTCAATTTAGTGCTCGGTTGAATTGGGGCATTCAATTTAGGGTTCAATTAGGGGATTAAATAAGTTCAATTTAGGGTTTGGTTGGATTATGACATTCAATTTAGGGTTCAATTAGTTTAATTTAGGGTTTGATTGGATTAGGGCATTCAATTTAGGGTTCGGTTGAATTGGGGCATTCAATTTAGGGATCAATTAGGGGGTTCAATTAGTTCAATTTAAGGTTCGATTAAATTAGGGTTAATTAATATTAATTAGGCTTATTAGTGTTAATTAGGATTTAGTTATGGTTTATCGGGATTAATCCAATTAACCCTAATTAGGTTAACTAGGGTTTAGTTAGGGTTTATCGGGTTTAATTAGTTAGGGTTTAATTAGGGTTGTTAGGCCAGTTAGGGCTAATTTAGTTCTTTAGGGTTAATTGAGTTTTTAAACTTTAATTAGGGTTTAATTAAGAATTATCTAGGGTCAATTAGGGTTAGTTCAAGTTTAGTTAATGTTAATTAAAGTTACAACATGCAACAGTGTACAATTAGGGTAAAATTAAAATATACATTACAACAAATTAACTTCAATTAACAAAAATTAGGGTAAAATTAAATTCAAACTCAAATTTACATGCATGAATTCAAACTCAAACTCAAAATAATTAACCACATTATATTGAATTCAAACTTACATGCATTAAACCACATACATTAAAAAAATAATTAGGGTAAGATGGACATACCGGCGGCGGTGGTGGTGGTATGGCAGTAGAGGGCCACTGGAGCTGTGGAAGGGAACGGGGTCATGGGGGCTGTCACCTGCGGGACGGGGCGGGTGGGGGGAGGGTGTCACTAGAGGGGGGATCGCTGGGGGAAGAAACGGCCGGTGAGTGAGAGAGAGAGAAAACGGGGAGAGAGAAAAGAAAGGAAAGTAGATATTTATATCAGGACTTTTAGCGACGGAAAATTCCGTTGCTTAAAGTTAAGACTTTTAGCCACGGATACATTAGCAATGGTATATTCCGTCGCAAAATTGTAGTTTTAGCGACAAAATGTTTATCGACAGAAACAATCCGTCGCTAAAAAATTTCTACTAAATTTTAAGGAGGTGGCCGAAAATAGGAAAATTTTAAATTTTAGCCACGGGAAATCCGTCACTAAAATCTCGTCGGTAAAAATCCGTCGGTAAAGATTTTTACCGATGGTTTGGTACCGTCGGTAAAAGTTTGTAGCGACGAATTTTTCTCAATCGCTAAAAATTCGTCGCTAAATTGCCTTTTTCTTGTGGTGATTATTCTACAAAGAGCCACACACAGAATTTTCCTGCAGACTTTGTGCCCTGCACTCTAAAGCAATGTTCTAGACTTGCATGCTGTACAGTCTGCAGTCAAAATGGAGCCTTAGTCAGCCATCTTGGAACAAAACTAGAGAGGGGCCCCTTGCTTATCAATACCAAAACATGTATTTGCCTGCAATGCGGACAAAATACGAACCTTATAAATACCACCTCCAGCCCTCTCCTGTCCTCCCACCGAAACTGTTTCCAATTTCCAATTAAGTTTTTTTGAGTTCTCTACAGCAAGGCATCATGGTTGCTGTCACTTACGATATGGAAATCCCTTCCTCAATTCCTGCACCTAAATTGTTCAAGGCCTTTGTCCTTGACTCCCACAATGTTCTAGACTTTTGGCGAAGGTAAGTGTCCCTCAGCATCACAAACTTGTTCGTACTTACATTTTTTTGCTAACGTGCTGCTTGATTCTAACATGAAATAAAGAAAGTAGTTCCAAGGATAGAGCTGCTTATGTTGGAAATTAAAATAGTTTTTGAGAAGTAGAGATTTATATTGATAGTGAAAATATGGAGCTCTTGTCTCCGATACTAGCTTTAAGATTTGCTAGTTTCTACCTTTTTCTACTCAACACAAAATGAAACATGTCTACATATATATATATAGGCATTAGAACCAACTCAAACAAAAGAGAAAACCAAGTTGGCTTCTTAAGTCATATTCTTCAAGATGAAGTAATATGCTAACAACCATTCATTTCACTCTAGCTGAAAATTTTGACCAAGACTCTTTATCTTCAAGCTTACCAATTGAACTTCTCTTCCTGGAATTTGCTGGAAACATGCTGGAATTTGATGTCTTCATGTTGCTGGAATTTGCTTAGTTATGAAGAAAGTGCATTAATTTTAACACTCCTCCTTAATGCACTTTTCGGAAACTCCAAGCATACATCGTAGTAGCTCAAGCTTGAATCTCGGAAGTGCTTTGGTGAAGATGTCTCCGACTTGTTCTTCTGTCTTACAATATTTGAATTCGACTTCTTTATTATTTGTAGCATCTCGCAGAAAATGATATTTGATTGTTGTATGCTTTGTCCTGCTATGAAATACAGGATTCTTTATCATAGCAATTGGTGAATTGTTGTCGCAGAAAATTTTCATAGGCTCTTTTTGTATTTCGCCTATATCTTCAAAAATTCTTCTAAGTCATATTGCTTGACTTGCACATACTGCTCCTGCAACATATTCTGCTTTCGCCGATGATTGCGCCACTATGTCTTGTTTCTTTGATGCCCTAGAGAAAATTCCTGAACCCAGTGTGAATGCGTAGCCAGATATGCTTTTCATATCATCTACTGATCCAGGCCAATCACTATCTGTATATCCAAACAGTCTTGTGTCAGAAGTAGACTGGTACCAGATTTCATATTTCTTGGTACCTTTCAAGTATCTCAGTATTCTTTTTGCGGCTTTATAATGTATCTGACTTGGACTTTGCATAAACCTTGATAGTAAACTAGTTGCGAACATAATATCTGATCTTGTCGCTGTCAGATAGAGTAGACTGCCGATTAGACTTATGTACACTGAAGCATCTGCTTTTGTGGATTCATTTTCTTTTCTTAGTTTCTTGTGTTGCAACGAGTGGTGTGGGAACAGACTTGCATCCATACATCCTGAATTTCTTTAGAATATTTTCAGTATACTTTCTTTGCGAGATAAATATACCTTCTTTTTCTTGACTTATCTCTATACCAAGAAAGTAGTGCATCAAGCCCAGGTCACTCATGTCAAATGTCTTCATCATATCTTAATTGAATTCCGTAATCATTATTTTACTATTTCCTATGTAGATAAGATCATCCACATAAAATGAAACAATGAGAATTTCAGTATTACCTCGGGTCTTGATGTTTAGTGTAGGCTCACTTTTGCTCCTCTTGAAACCTTGATCTGTGAAGTAGCCATCAATTTCTGCTGTACCACGCTCGGGTGCTTGCTTTAGCCCGTACAGTTGTAACGCCCCTGGAAATCCGGAGCTCCGCCGCCCCAAACTCCCGGGTCGTTAACCTACCGGATCACATCAAACCTGTCAAATCTTGTTCACTAACACATACTTCCAAAACATTTAATCCGATATCAACTCAAACTCTTCACATTCAATATTACAAAACTACTCAAACTTGAACTATTAAGATCTACGTTCTTTACAAACTCAAGTTCTTATAGAACGAGTTGACAAAATTGACCCACGTAGGGGTCTCCCTACACAGTAGTGATGGGCTCATCGGAATCTCACACAGACTCTAACCTATTCCCGAACTTGCTACATTTGATCATCACCTGCAGAAGGGAGCCAAACGAAGGGTGAGCTTTTGAGAGCTTAGTAAGGTCGTACAAGGACTACCAACATGATTACAAAATGATCTCAAAGAATCCAACCGACGGGAATTTTCAGAATACTTCAGATGGTCAAAAACTTAATGACTTCCAAAAGGATCAAAAACACATCAGAAATAGATACCAAAATAAACCAGAACAAACATAATCGATTCAAAAAAAAAAAAACAATTGATAATCAATAATCGATCATTTCTAGAGTCATCATTTCCAAAATACAATGAAGGTTTTTCAAAGGATTTCAACAGAAGCACAAATCATTTCTGATAATACTTTTCAGATATTTTCCGTAATAGTCACGACAGTATACAGAACAGATAAAATAAAAAAAATCAACGTTTATCATGGGTGATTGCAATGCCATTCCAGCAAAGCACAGAAGTGTACACATGCATGATGTACTAGAATAATTACTAGTCCACTCAAGTATTAGCCTGCATTCCATGTAGGATTCAGACCAGCCTTATAACGCCCGTCTCAGAACAGAACATATAACCCATTTAACACAGAAAATTAACAATATCAGTGAGCTTTAATATAAGCTCAATCACCGAAGTCAATTCGGATCCCAATAACAATAATTATACTAGCATAAGTCAGCATTCAGAATTTTCAGAAGAAACCAAAATTTTCAGAAGAAAATCACAGATAAACAACAAAGACGATTGCGAATAGATATCAGATTTGGACATAACAATTCAGAAGAATGGATACAGACAATGATCAACTTTGCTCAGCGTGCAATACATGCGAACATCACAAGAATTCTAAATAATTGAGTTATGTTCAATATTAGGATTTTTCTGGGCAATAACATGTTGATAGCCATACAAAATTCAGAGTTCGGCATTAGCCATAAATAAATCAAATAAGTACTTACGAGTACGAGCAATAGAATAAGGGTTCGGACAAAGTCCTTACCCAAGGTTCAAATAGAATCCCTTACCTGAATCCGCAGCTAAATTATCCTAACCAGAAGTCTTTAGCTTTAACCTAAACGAAATAATTGAATCATTAGAATACAGCCTACAGAATAAAATTATAACTTAATACAAACTCACACATGCTCCCAAAATGAACCTCCCCTCACCGGGTATGTAAAATTATCGAAACGCCCCTAGGGTGTAAAATTACAAAAATGCCCCTCTCGGACTTAAATTACCAATAATGGCCTTCCCGTAAGTAGAATCACTGAAATAAGCTTCCCATATGTGAATTTATGCAAAAATACCTTTCTTAGGTCAAATTACCAAAATACCCCCGTTACACTTTAATTCTCAAAATGACTTTTCCATAAGCGAAGCCAATGAAATAATCTTACCGTATGTAAATTTATTTCAAAATACCTCTTATAGGTAAAATTACCGAAATACCCCTTCGGGGTGGTAAATTACCAAAACACCCCTGGGGGTTTCCGGCACCAGAAAAATCTCAAAATATCTTAAAACGCTATTTTAAACATCTTGATGTTATTTCTGGCCTAAAAAGTATTTTAGAAAATTTTCACCCGATAATCCCAAACCGGTGTCTAGACCGAGCGCTAAAAGGCCAGTTTTGCAAAAAATACCTATCGGCTTCGGAATGGCCCAAAATTTTATATAATGAATTATATCTGTAAAATAGGGCTTCCATAAAATTTTTAGGTTAAAATAACTTGGTTTGCTATGCAAAATAAATTGATAATTGTAGTTACCCGATACCGTCATTTAGCGCCCTTCGCGGACTCTAAAAATTCCCAAAATTTTCTAGAGCTTAGAACTCATAAAATTATCAGGGTTTACTGTTCGAATTTTGTCTAATTTTGCTCTAGATATTTATGAAAATTCATGGAGAAATCTACCTAAATTAATTTTATATATTTAATGCCAAAAACAGTTACTGTTCAAATTAAGACACACACTAAAACACCGTTTTCACACACAGTGTCTTCTTCCTCCCATCTCCTCACTGCCGACACCTGCACTTCACACTCTACACCATCTGCTATTCCAAAATACACTTGCTACCACCCTAATTATACCTTATACCACTTGTAAAACACCCCCTAACACACAATCAAACACCTAATTCACACATACAATCTCACCCGTGACACACACACACACTGAAGAACTTTCACTGTAAATCACTCGCACTCACCTACACCCTCGACAACCCACACGAACACTTCCAATCCCTCTTATTCTTTTCCAAACACCAAATTACTACATAGATATGCTAAATCACCCTATAATCTCCCATTGAAACCATACCCGAAGCTCCCCCTTCTTCTTAAACGGCAAACACACGCACTCACTCACACACACACACACACACACACACACACAGAGGCACAGTAATAGACACAGAATTTTAACACACTGACTAGGGTAGAGAGATTACCGTCTTCAAAAGTGTCCTTCAATCTCTCTTTTTGATTTCGGTTCACCCCTTGCCTGAGCCCTGCTTCCCTCTCTCTCTGTTTTTTTTCTTCTGTTATTGTTCCTCTGTTTGGTTCTTGTTTGAATTTCCCGAATTTCTTTTCTTTCTCTGTTCTCTTCTTCTGCTTCTTCTTTTTCACTGTTTCCTCCTCCCCGAATTTTCCTTTCTCTTCTTTATCCAAATCCATTAGCTATCATTAGTCATCAGGTGAACAAGGAGGAGCTGGCACCATCTTGTAACCAATTCTCCAAAATTTGACACTTAATGCCACTTTTCATAATTTACAAAATAGCCCCCCAAAATTTCAAAAATTATATTTTTGTCCCAAAATATTCTTAAGCTCCTATGCACTACTAATACTTGAGCATTACTTAAATTTAACGCCCGTTTATTTTTCGGAGCCCGAATGGTTATTTTAATCGACTCCCGAAGTTTAGGATATTACAACAGTGCCTTCTTTAGTTTTAGCACTTTGTCCTCTAAACCTTCCACAATGAATCCTGATGGTTGCTTCACATATATTTCTTCTTCTAAATATCCATTCAAGAATGCTGACTTTATATCAAGTTGATGTGCTTTCCATTATTTCTGAGCTACAAGTGCCACTAGAGCTCGAATAGTGTCTAGGCGAGCAACTGGAGCAAAAGTTTCGTTGTAGTTGATCCCGGATAGTTGTGAGTACCTTCTTGCAACTAGTCTTGCTTTATGTTTTTGAACTGTACCATTAGGATTAAGTTTGGTTTTATAGACCCACTTAACTCCAATGATTTCTTTTCCTTTTGGTTGTTCAACCAGCTCCCAAGTCTCATTTTTCTCGATCATTTTTATCTCTTCCTCCATGGCTTTTATCCAAACATCTTGTTTTGCTGCAGCTTCAAAGCTTTCTGGTTCTAGAACAGTGAAGTTGCAGGTCTCGTATGTATCTCGTAGAGATCTTACTCTTCTTGGAGTAGATTCTGGGGTAGATTCTAATTGCCTTGAAGATGGTGGTGAGAATATACCTGGTGTTGTGAAGTGAGCTAGTGACTCTCTGTTTTTAATTCTATCTCCCTGGTCTTCTACCAGCTCTTGGATTTAAGTAGTTGGGTGTTGTGCAGGTACACTGATGTTTCTTTTAATCTTTTCTTCTTCCTAGTTCCAAGCTGCCTTTTCGTCGAACGCCACGTCTCGACTTATTATCAATTTATTTGTTTTTAGGCTATATATCTTGCAGCCTTTTGACTGATCATTGTATCCCAAAAATATTCCTCTTTCTGTCTTATCATCTAGCTTTGTTCTTTTCTCTTTAGAAATGTGTACAAAGCATATGCAGCCGAAAACTTTGAGGTGTTTTGCTGACGGCTTCCTTCCACTCCAAGCTTCAATCGGTGTCATGTTTTGCAGCGCTTTAGTAAGACACCTATTTAGTAGATTTATTGAAGTATAGACTTGTAACATCCCGGAATTTTCCGGAACGTTAACGCTCAATCGATCGGTACACTAAGATAATACTATCTCAAACGCGACCAAATAATACCATCAATCTGTCAGAGCAACTATTCGTCAATCAAACTAGACTCTCAATCAACTATCATAATTAAAATACCAAGTCTAAGTCTAAGAAAATTTAAACAATAATATTAATTTACCCATGCAGGGGTTCTAACTATTAATACTAAACTTAAATTTAAATCCCTTAGCTAGCTCGGCTCTAATCCATGCTCAGGTAATCTACGGCTAATGCTACCTGCAGAAAGGAAGTCAAAGGAGAGTGAGCTTTTGAGAGCTCAGTAAGGTCGATCAAAGATTTAAAACATAACAAACGATTCGGACGAGTTTTCATATAAAACTTTTTAAAGAATATTTTCATTTAAATACAACATTTAGACAAAGATGAACAAAACGAATGATTTTACATTGAAGCCAATAACATCTTTTTGAGAGGTTTTGCTTTCGATGAAATCACTACAATACGATATAAACATAGGGATGAGTATTTAACTCAATCCCTTAAATAATAGTCATTTGAAACACTTCGGATATAATAAAGCATGAATGGATAATAATTCAAAACAGTTCAAGTGTAATAAAATATAGACAGGAAACATTGAACATGAGCAGTACAGAAGCAAAGCCACCCCGGCAGTGCTCGATCGCTTTACATATGCATATGTAACACTGACTAGTCCATCTA
This sequence comes from Escallonia herrerae, assembly GCA_033070095.1. Classification (NCBI taxonomy): domain Eukaryota; kingdom Viridiplantae; phylum Streptophyta; class Magnoliopsida; order Escalloniales; family Escalloniaceae; genus Escallonia; species Escallonia herrerae. The sequence continues at coordinate 159,752 of JAVXUP010001841.1, read as the reverse complement.
GGTACTAGTTAAACCCAACCAACAGACCATCCTTATAACGCCAACAATACAGACCATCCTTATGGCTCCCAAGTTACTAACTCATGTCAACATTTAGAAGGATTAAACAACAATTGAAAATGCTTTTCGATTATCGAATTCAATAAACAGATTAGCATGAAAAGAGATAAGTACAACTCAAAATATATATTTTATGATGGTCAGATCAATAAACATATGAGAATAAAACATGAATTCCAAACGATCGCTATCAGGCTCAAATTAGGGTTTCATGGACAGTTTCAAAACAAACGCTTTTTTTATTTCAAACATAGAAATCAACAATCAATGTATTTTGTAAAACTGTTATTACAAATATTTGAAATAGAATAACGAAATGGGGTTCAGAGAGAAATCCTTACCTCGGTCCATGCTAAGCGATGCTACCAACCTCGGTCAGTATTTTCTGAATCAACCTAAATTTATAATTTAATTGTTAGAACAAAATTTATGTCTAATATGCTAGAAACCCTAATATCGACTACCCACCACGTGCTTACTTCTAATCCCGAAATCACGCGACTCGAAACGTATTCCACACACGACCAACGTAGCTAACCGGAAATCTTGTACGCTACTTAACGCGTAATTATATTCCAAAATTTATAATAAATTTCAATAAAATACTTTTGTAGCTGAAAACATTAATAAGAGTCAAAATAGGAATTTTCTGAAATTTTCAATATTTTCGAATTAAAATAATTTCTTTAAATACAATAAAAACCAATAATAGCCATAATTACTTCCAGTGGCAAAACAAGTCCCATAATTTTTATAAGAACTTTAAAATATATATAAAAATTATAGAAATTCAAATCAGAATTTAAAAGACATAAAAACTATTTCTTTATTTTTCGTTTTGCTAAATTCAATGCGATACTGAAAATGATAACAAATCGATTCCAAAAATCATAAAATTTATACTGAGTCTTTATTATACTATTTAAACACTACTCTAATTTTTCCCAGAACATTTTCAGGGTTTAAAGACTCCAAAAGAATTTTCCAAATCTGAAATTATAGAAAATACTATAAATTCATACGATCTCAGAAAATTATAAAATTTTGCCAAGAATTCTAATATGGTCTAACGTATTATACTGTAAATTTTCACGTGCTAACGATAAGCGTGCGCTAACATATACACGTGCAAACTTAACGTTAACCATGTTTACACGCTCCGTTCTCTGCTTCTTCATCTCCTCTTATGCACCCACTTCCATGACTCTCTAACACACAGCAGGCCCACGCCTCACACAGCAGACCCACCCTCTCTAACACGCACCCTCATCCAACCATTGTACACACTATTACCTACACATCTTCACTTACACACACTACACTCACATAGCCCCACACTTACCTATATATAATATTCACCATTTTGCATGCCCACTGCTGGGTCTGTCTTCTTTCCTTCTTTCATTTTGTCCAACACATTCACACACTCAGCATTATACAGTTATACAGTTGCAGCCCCTCTCTCTCTAAACCCACATACACACATAACACTCCAACCCACACACTCATGCACTTATATATGCACACATGACACCCACAAAGCACACATAATTCTCACCATTCTTTCACCTCCACACACACTAAACCCACTCACAAAAATACACGCACAGCATTTTCATATGGGCTGTTTTGCAGCCTTGTTTCACTTCACAAAACACCACATACCTGCTGCCTTTTGTTCTCTCATAACACCTAGACCTAAATTACAGCAGATTGGACCCTTACAAAAACTCACATACACAGGCCTCACATCGCTGGGTTAAACACATACACATGCCATATTTCACTACCATTTCACCCACACCATTTTTCAGTCTACCACAATTAGTTATATGTAAACACTACACACACAAGAATTTCCAGCTCACAGGCTGCCTGTGACAGCCTCTCTTCCCTTTCCCTTGCACCCCTGTCCACGAGCACAGTCACAGCCACCATGGCTGTGACCTTTTCAACCCAACCCATAACTCCATCTTACGGAATTAAGCTTGCGCACACCTTACGGCACCACCGTGCACACAAACAAACACCCGTATACACATCTACAACCATTTCCTCTCAAAACCGCAGCCCCCCATCACAAAACCACTCACAGCAGTCCCATGCCCCCACTTTAATTCCCCTATACCATTAACTAAACAAGAGAGGGAAAAGGGGTGTAGGAACTTACCGAAAAAGGTCTCGCCGGAAAACCCTTCTTCATCTCCTTCCTTTGTTCTCTCTCTCTCGAGATCTCTCTCTCTTTCAAAGTATCTTTTCAGAAAAATAGGGATGGGAGCATGCGGCTGCTATCTCTTAAAGAAGCTTTATATTAAAAACCCTAAATTGAAAATTTACCAAAACCCCCATAATCTTTTGTTAGTCATTTCAAATTTACCCGAACCTTTCTGTTATTACAAAAAGGCCCAAAACAATTTCTGACGATAATTTACGTGTTAGTAAAATTTTAACATGTTGTTATATAACCTCGCTTTGCATATCGCCGCTAAAAGTTACAAAATAAAATATCAACGCTAATTTAAAGAAATATTTGTCGCTAAAAATATACGTCAACGTTAATAAAAATATTGATGCTAAAAAATATATTTGCCGCTAAATTTTATTTTAATAATACGTTAAAATATCGGGGTGTTACAAGACTGCTTCTGCCCAGAAAGTTCTTGGAAGTCCTTTTTCCTTCAGCATAAATCTTGCCATCTCCATGACTGTTCTGTTCTTCCTTTCTGATACTCCATTCTGTTCGGGAGCGTAGCCAACTGTCAGTTGATGCTTGATGCCTTCTTCTGCACAAAATTGGTCAAACTACTTTGAGTTGTACTCCTTGCCTCTATCACTTCTTAGCATTTTAATATGATGGCCACTTTGTTTTTCAACGAAGTTTTTAAATTTCTTGAAAATTTTGAAAACTTCTGATCTTTCTTGCATGAGTATAACCAGGTCATTCTAGTATAATCGTCAATGAATAAAATAAAATGCATGTTTTCTTCATGTGAAGATGGAGTGATAGGGCCACAAACATCTATGTGTACTAGCTCCAATATATTCTTAGCTCTCAATGCTTGTCCTGATGGAAACGAACGTCTTTGTTGTTTGCCAAGTAAACAGCCTTCCCATACATCATGAATCTCTCTATACATGGGAAGTCTCTCATCATATTTTCTTGATGAAGAATCTTTAAGCTGTTATTCTTACTTACAAGCAAGCTAATTCCTGAGTGTTTTCACTTTACAGGCACAAGCCAACTTAAACACATGAAACAACAAGTTGATGGACTTGACAAGGAAAATTTCACTTATAGTTGTAGCGTTGTTGAAGGCGATGCACTAATGGGCGAGCTTGAATCAATCTCTTACCATATTAAAGTTGTACCTTCTGCAAATGGAGGATCAGTCTGCAAAAATAGAAGTATCTATCACATGAAAGGTGATAGCATGATCACTGAAGAGAAAATTAGGGCGGGAAAGAGAAGGCCACGGGGATTTTCAAGGCTGTTGAAGCATAACTCCCAACGAACCCAAATGTCTATAACTAATATTGCCACCTCTTGCTACATACGCAATGCGGATCAAACGCGTTTTTGTGATTTTTTGTTTCTAGTTCTTTGGCTATGGTGCCTTTGCTCAGTATCAGTAACGATTAGATGCTTTGCACGTTATATAGTGATTTAAAACAAAAATGTCATAAACGTTGATAAAAAAATATATAATTAAAATTAATTAATACAATTATTATAATTAAATGATAATAAGTAAATCAATTTAGAAAGTTCGTTGCGCAAAATATGGTCTTACTTTCAAACCCAATTATATATGTCAATTATCACCAATATTTGTCACTATTTATCATACTTATTTTTTTGTTACATAAAGTTATCTCTAAAGAGAATCGTAGATGTTCCATATTATATCTTATTATTCATAGTACAATGTCATTATAATCAGTTCCAAATATCTTGTACAAATATCTAATCCTCACGAAACACTACAAGTTTGATATTGAAGTAAATAAAATATTTTAGAGACAATTGGTGTTAAGTATATACCGAATATGTCCAATTTCTTGTAATATATTTTTATGGCATGTATGTAAATCTAGGAAGTGAAACTGATAACAAGTTTAAACTAATAGTAAGTGATATTTAATGAAAATTCAAAAGTTAAACAAAAAAGAATTGTCAATAGTAAAGCGTCTAACATAAAAGAGTTATGATTAATATATGTAAAGCAAAGTTTGTAAAAAGTAAGGAGTTGAAAGTTTAAATATTGCACTTTTAAAACCAAGAATCAAATGAATTCAAAGGATTTAGTGAGGCACATATAGAAATTCAATTGTAGGCAACAAATCTAGTAACCGTAACTTGTAAGGATCTTTCTACTAAAATTCAAAATATTATCTTTCTTCTAGCGATGATTGCTGAGGGTCAAAATAACAACTCAATTCTATTTTCTTTTGCTAGTCTATTATAATTTTCATGTATCTATAATTTGAAAATTAAATCCTTTTTCAATTTCTTCTAGCTTAAATTCTACATTTTGAGTAAAATTTGTTTAAAACTACGCTTAATTAATGTTACCTTCTTTTTTCTACTTTCCTATTAAAAAATCTATAGTGTACTTTAAGTTTCTCTTGATAATATATTCTAAAACTTTCTTTTATATTTAGTTATGGTCTTGTTTATCTTAGTAGTATAATATGGATACTAACTTAGCTATGTATGTAATTTAACATATATTTAGCGTAAGATTTTATTTTCAATGTAAATTTATATGATAATACCTCGATTTACTCATTTAAAAAGTAAATGTATATATGTGTCTTCGCGCGTGTGTGTCCTTTTGAACTTTTTACTACAGAATGAAGGTAAAACTTGATATGAGATAATGGTAATGAACAAAATAATTTCAATAATATTCACAAATCTAAGTTTTTCACTCTATATAAATAAACATTAGGTTTAATAATTTGTAACCCGAATCATTGATCGAATAATAAGACATGTATTATCAAAATAAAAAGAAAAAAAAATTACCTATGGCATAAGGTTTTGAGAGTTAAGAAAACTATAACAACCTAATATTTACCAAACACACAAAAAAAAAACATCATTAAAGTAGAAAAAAGATGACCTAGCCGAAGTTGTAGATATTCTGATTGGGTTATATGACAGTAAATTTAAATTCACAATCATATGTAAAAGTTAGTATGTGCAATAGCTAATCTACTTTAAGAAATATCCAAATAAAAAACGTAATAATACTTGGATTTAGGAATGATTCACTAAGGAGTATGAAAATTAAGGTATTAAGTTTTATCCATTTTGATGTTAATAAGTTTTAAGGTTAAGTTTTGATAGTGTTTTCTTTAAAGGTGAACAGAAACTTAACATCATGTTTACACGATTGGGCTAGATCCACTCCTGCTTGTTGAATGTAATTAATTTTGCCACTAAAAGATATAGTAGTGAATATTTAACCTCTTCAAAAATTAAATACTAAAATTTACCAAAAATGTTGTAATTTTGCCTCACCCTTTTAAAAATTAAAAACACTCAAAAATTTTGAAAACTCTACAAATTTGAAAAGGTATTTTGAAGAAAAATGTTTAGCCATTTAACCTCTTGGAATCATTTTATACCATTTAGGGTTTAGGTGAGGCTAGATCCACACCCATTTTGATGAAATTCATACATTTTGTCACTTAAAGATGCATTATTGAACTTTTAACCTCTCCAGCATCAAATTATTTAAATTTAACAAAAATATTATAGTTTAGCCTTCTTTTCTTAAATGCCCTTAGTTTGTTTAAAGCTTTTATTGTTGAAAAAGGTATTTCTATTGAAAAAATGTTTATTCATTTGATTCTTTTATATTATTTATATGTTGAAGCCAAATCCTTACCCGTTTTGGTCATATTCATTATCTTTTGTCAATAAAAGATGCATTAATGAATTTTTAATCTCTTTAGCAACAAAAGATTTAAAGTTAGCTAATAGGTTGTAATGAATTCTCGACCTCAATATTTTGAAACCTTTTAACAAATAAAATGCTTAGTCATTTAATTCCTTGTGTATAAAAGTTAAGAGTTTCAAAGTTATGAACATTATGAATCATTTGAGCTCAAGTAAGTTGGAGTTTCTACCAATTGAGTTTCACCTAATTCTATCACTTATAAGAATAAAATATACGAAGACAATAGTCATAAGAAGAATATGTTATCATGCAAATATATGGTATTTTGAGTAACAGTGAATCACAAAAGAACAATAACTGTATAGAAAATATGTTATCATGCAAGTAAAGAGATTATAAAAACTCTTAAACGAATATAAGATTATTTACTTGCCATGAACTCAAATTATAATTAGGAGCATAGTGGTATGATATAGCGATTTTTACATATTTAAAATTTTTAGTAAACCTACAGTTTTACGATAACTTTCTTACACCAATATGTCCATAATAAAATCTATAATTAAACTTCAGTTTTACGATAATTTCAATGTATTAATTTGTTTCCATTAAAATCTATATTCATGCACAATTATTCAAATATATAGCAAATGAATCAACATACAAATATGAAATACAAAAAAAAAAAAAAGATTGGGTTTCTGACAAAATATTTTCAATTTAGTTTAGGCATAATGCATTTCTTCCCAAAGTTTATAGAAAATAATATTATTTGCAAGTTGTTTTCCTAATTAAATTTGACGGAGAAGATGAAGTACCTCTAAAGTAGTTTAGTTTTAACGTGAATAGAGGCAGTAGATTTTAATATTTTTTTTAATTATCATAGAATATGCAGAGTTAAAGGGTGATCTTATAAGATTTTCATAGGGCTTTTTTCCTCTCTTTTTTTTTAAAGGTCAAAACAACCCATAACTCTAACAAAAGCATACATTCTAATAATGATATTTTGAGGAAATATGTTGAAACACCCTTATTTTCTTAATAACACTCTAACAAAATGAGTATTTAATTGAAAAATGTTATAAGTAAAAAACACCCCTAATCAAATCTTTTATAAAGATTTCAATACTAAAACGGCATCTTAAAGGATAAAAAATGATTAGCCATTTAACACCATCATGATTCATATGCATTTATAATTTTTTTAAAGCTTCAGTTTCACAATAACTTCTTCACACCAATATGTCCGCAATCAAGCTCTAAAATTAAATTGCAAGTTTATGATAATTTTAATGTACTAAAATGTTTATATTAAAATTGATGGATATACAAGATAATTTAAATATGTAATATAAGCATCAGCATATAAATATGAAATAAAAAATTTAAAAAGGTTGAGTTTCTGAAAAAATATTAGGTATATTATATATATCTCTTAGAAGGCTATAGAAAATTTTACTCCCTGTAAGTTACTCTTTTAATCGAATGTGATAGAAAGTTGAAGTAGTTTTAACGTAGTTTAATTTTAATTGAATGGAGGCTGTAAGTTTTGATTCGAACTTTTCAATAATCAGAGAGCATGCAAAAGATCAAGGGTGATTTTATAGAATTTCTATAGGGTTTTCTTCTTCTTTTTTTAGTAAAAAGATGAGAAATTAAAAAACTAATAAGAGAATTTATAAAAAGAGACTTAATATCTTATAAAAAGTTAAAAGTGAAAATAACCATTAATACTAACAAAAAACATATAATCTAATAAGGTTATTTAAGGAAAGAGGTTTAATATCTTATGAGAAGCCAAAAATATCCTAGCTTTTTAATAACATTGTAATTTAAAAAGGATATTTAATGAAAAAAGAAGTTCTAAGTCAAAAACACCCCTTATCACTTATAATCTTGTAAAAAAACTTCAACTTCAGAAGAGTATCTTAAGGAAAGAAAAGATTAGCCATTTAACCACATCCGTGTTTTTATATATGTATAGATATAGATATGATAAACGGAAGTTTAAGGAACTTTAATATAAAATCTTTTTTTGACGAGACCATGCAATTTTACTCTAAGTTTCAAGCATAAAGAAGCATCAGTTGCCAAATCTGTCCACTGTCCACTAAATGTTTAGTTTTGATTTACGTGGGATATGAACAAAGCACAAAAAAAACAAATGAACAACTATGTGATTTCACATAAGAGGCACTTGGAAGCGATCCGTACTCCCTAAAAAACGGAGGTGCCTCTTGTTGCTTAATGAACTACATGCATAGAGAAAATGCTCGAATTAGAAACAAATCCACAGAAGGAAAAATTTATAACTGGCATTAAAGATTGCTAAGAATCTTTTATCCATATGGCCTCCTTCAAAACTACTGGCGTTATTCTTCAAGGGAGAAAAAGGATAGAAGCTCAAAGGCAGGAAAACTAGTCTCTTCTTAACCGTTGCGGAGAGAGAATCTATACGAGGATCTAGTATGAATCTCATTTAAACATGCGAAAAAGCGCATTGCCAGTCTCATTAAGCGTCCAGGAAATGCGTTGCAAAGTCATCAGGCCCTGAGAGTCTGGGACCTTAAAGGTATGGCGCGATTCAAGCAACCCTATGACGGTTGTTTCAGATATACAAACCCTAACCATAAGGCCACATATTGTTTTCATAGGAGGTCTTACTTGAAGAAAAATTTGCAACCAAAGGTATAAACACCCTAAGGAGATGTGGGGAAGATGACTGGTTTCTTTTATGATATTGTACTGCTCCACCTGAATATGGCTACTCTTTTAGGAGACACTCTGGGCCTGTTTTTGTTATTTTTTTTTTATTTTCACTTGCCGTTCTTGTCTATTGATTGATGCAAATTTTCTGTCATCTTAGACTATCTTTAATTTTCTTTTGGAATACACTTAAAATTTGGAAATATTCCTTGGCTAGTGATCCCCTTATTTACAATTAATACTAAATGAGTTTGTGTTACGTGGGAGTATCATGTGCTCATGTTGACTTCCGTAATAGACTTTCTTTTTAATCTAGAAGATGGCGCTGCCCAACATTTTTCTTTCTATATTTCAGATTTTTGAAAGGTCAACATGTCTGCATTTTTGGACATCAATATGGCTGTCTTTTCGGAAATCTTTTCATGCAATAACTAACTCGTAGCTTTTTCCTGGTCAAGAAAATTCAGCTACTGAGTTCGTTACTTGTCTTGTTAATCTTTTCGTTATAAGAAAATGTAACTACGACTCTACGCTACGCTGTCGCCGTCACTTAATTTTGTGCATTCTTTTTATTTAATTTGTATTCTCAGTCTATTTTGGTAACACCTATGGGGACTCGCTAGGGTCCTAGGTTATTTACTATAATCACCCTTTGGCGGGGAAGGATGGATTGTTAGTGTAGACGATTTGGAAGATATAATCGGAGGACCATCACTACAAGAAAATCTATTTTTATCGCCTAAAATTTCCGTCGCTAAAAGTGAGTATTCTGTCAGAAAAACGTTTAGCGACGGACTGTCCGTCGCTAAAAGTCTGTGGGTGAAAACCCCGTTACTAAAAGATTAGCGACGAAATTTCGTAATTCGTTGGCAAAATTTAATATTAATGACGGAATTAATTATTTTTAGTGACGGACTTTTTCTTCGCTAAAAGGTATTTTTACATTTTGCATAATTTTTACATTTTTGAAAAAAATTAAAAAACTTTTTTGATTAATAATAATTAAAAAAAATCAATCTGCATACACAAGTCTATGAAGATCCATTGACTGAAACTCTTCAGTCTACCCAACACCCACAAAGCGACGGTCGGCGACACTGCTTTCCGATCGATGGCGTTGGGGCCACGGTGATGAACAATCGGTGGCGTCAGGGCCACGGTGGTGACAGATCGGTGGTGACAGATCGGTGGCGTTTGGGCACGGTGATGACAGATCGGTGGCGTCGAGGCATGGTGGTGACAGATCGGTGGCGTCGGGGCACGATGATGAATGATCGGTGGCGTTAGGGCCACGGTGGTGACATATCGGTGGCGACGGGCGACGATGGTGACACGGCGACGGGCCACGGTGGTGACATGGCGATGATATGAGAGAGACCAACCGGTGGCAGTGGAAATGCGATAGATCGAGAGTGACTAGCCACCGCGGAGATGTGGGTTGAGTAGGGTGGTTGTGAGTCGTGACTTACTGACTTTGGTAGATCTGTGAGAAAGAGAGAGATTTGAGAGAAGGAACCTGTGGCTGTGAGAAGGGATCTGTGATTGTTAGGGAGAGTTAAGAGGCTGGGGCGGCTAAAGCAGGTGAAAAAAGGGGTTGAATAAGATGTAACCCTAAAATTCATATATATACAGACATATAACAGGGTTTACCTAGGTAAAAGGTCATCTTTTAGCGACGGACTTTTAGAGACGGAACATCCGTTGCCAAAAGGCACTTTTAGCCACGGATTTCGTTCCGTCTCTAAAAATCCGTCTCTAAAAGGTCATTTTCTTGTAGTGCATAACACGTCGATTAAATAGTCAACGCTTCCCTCTTTCGATGTTACTTCGTCACCAAGAAATACATTTTTGCTCAATGCCTTATCAGCTTCGACCATCTTATGCCGCACGTTGCCCATCAGCACTCCTTGGCATTTGCTCAAGGAGGTTGGCTTTGGCCTTCCCCTTAGGGTCGGCCTCGGCCTTGGCCTTCCCATTGGGGTCGGCCTCAGCCTCCCCTTGGGGTTGGCCTTAGTCGTCGCCCAAGGTTGGCCTTCGGCCTCCCCCCTTAGAACCTTCACTTTTCTTCAAGGGACCATACATCATTCACGACACCCGTCAGTCGCATCGGCTCGCCGACTTCACTGTGCTAGTCCCCCGTTTTTCGGGCGTTGTCTCTGCGACCCCCGTCGCCATTGCCCGCGCGCCGTCACAACAACCTTCGTTGCCAGTGACCGCGTGCCAACTTTGCGAAGCTCATTGCCAGTTGCCCAGGAGCTGTCTCTGTGACATTCGTCGCCTGTCGCCCAAAAACTGTCTCCACTACCCTTGTCATCGGAGCGTCCTCACCGCGACCCCCATCGCTCGTGTCCGCGCGCTGACATCGCGACGCTTGTTGCCCGGGCGCTGTCTACGGGACCCCTTCCCTGGCGTCTCACCATGACCCCCGTCACCTGTGCCCACGTGCCGTCACCGCGAACCCTGTAGCCCGTCACCGGGGTGTCGTTTCCCCGTTGCCCGGACGTCGTCTCAGGGACCCCTGTCACCCGCGCGTCGCCGAGGCACTGTCTCTATGACCCCCGTCGCCAGAGCACCGTCTCCGGGACCCTCATCGCCCGTCGTGTGGATATTGTCTCTGTTATTCCCGTCACGGGCGCCAGCGCGCAGTCACCATACACACTTTGTTGCACCCATGAGCCGCGCCGCTGATACAGCTGCGCCCTCAGGCTTTCTGTCACACTACCGTGGCCCTGGCACCATAGACATTGCACTGCACTCATGCACCGTACGGTTGATACAGTCGCATCCCCTAGCTCTTTATCATACTACCACGTACCTTGCTTTGGTCCATCCTTTCACCACACCATCATGCGCACCTTGCCTTGGTCGTGGAACATGCTTCGACCCACTCTTCAAAGTGTGCAGCATCTCTCGGGGATAGGCGACTCTTCTGGGACACTATCTTCGCCAGGGAGCTCTAAGTGCTCTGGCATGAAGACTCCCCTTCCGCCAGGTAGACGGCTCCTTCGGCATGCTACCTCAGCCCGTCAGGTAGACGGCTCCTCCGAGATGTTACCTTGATGGGTTCTGAGTGCTTCGACACAAGGACTCACCCACGGTGAAAGGCGACTCCTCCAGAACACTATCTCCGCCAGAGAGCTTTTCAACTCCCCTTTCACTAGGTAGACGGCTCCACCGGGATGCTACCTTGATGAGCTTCAAGTGTTCCGGCACAAGGACTCACTCGCGGGGATAGGCTCGCTCTCTAAGACATTATCTCTGCCAGGGAGCTCCAAGTGCTCCAGCACGAAGACTCGCCTTTCTCTAGTTATACGGCTCCTCCGTGATGTTACCTCAGCTTGCAGGATAGGCGACTCCTCCAAAACACTATCTCCGCCAAGGTGTCTGCCTGACTGGCCTACGTGCTCCGGCACTGGGGGCTTGCATCAGCACCCCTAGGGACTATGACCTTCGGGTCACTCCGAGACGGGAGCAGGTCTTCGGAGGGCATTGTACCTAGTGCACTTGATAGTTGGGCGCTGGGTCTTCCCCATTACTGCCAGGCCTGTGGGACTCTACAAGGTCTTGGATTGGTGGCTAGATTAAGGGGATTCTCTGGCCACACTGGCACTGTGGGAGCCAGTCTTTTAGGACAGACAGAGTGACTCTGTGCGGGGCAGGGCGAGTGATTATGTGATTCGATAGTCTATTGAGCACTGGCAGCTCTGGACCCCTCAGCTTTAAAGAGGTGTCAGATACCCCTTGAAGAGGTGTCCACAAGTACAAAGTCAAAATGTGACATTTTTCGGTGTCGGTGTCAATCAGACGGGGTGTCTGTGACCTACCGACACCTTAACACCTCATCGACACATCCGGACAAGTGTCCAACACCTCTCAGCGGTGTTCGAAGACATTGATTTATTTTTAATTACCAGACCGGACACCCATTGAAGAGGTGTTGGCGTCGATCGGACGCGATGTCAGTGTCTGTGCTACCTAACGGGGATCTCAATCCAATTGGGTCCCATCCTCCATCAACAATCTCAATTCTCAAATGCTCAATGCAATAAAAATTAATAAAAATCACACATTCAATCCAATTGGGTCTCATCCTCTGTCAACAATCTCAATATCTCAAATGCTCAATGCACAATTAACAATCTAAAATCATCAATTAACAACCTAAAATCATCAATTAATTATCTCAATTACTTCAAATGCAAAGCTAATAACCTAAAATCATCAATTAACAACCTAAAATTATCAATTAATAATCACAATTCTCAAATGCATAAATAACAACATAAAATTATCAAACAAATGATCAATGTTCAAATGGGAGAAAATTGTTCAAAATGCACATATATGATGCGCTTGAATTATTTCAATTTGGGGTTCGATTCGATTAGGGCAATTAATTTAGGGTTCAATTAGGGGGTTCAGTTATTTCAATTTAGAGTTCAATTAGAGGGTTCTATTAGTTCAATTTAGGGTTCGGTTGAATTGGGGCATTCAATTTAGGGTTCGGCTGGATTAGGGCATTCAATTTAGGGTTCAATTAGTATAATTTAGGGTTCGATTCGATTAGGCCATTCAATTTAGGGTTCAATTATAGTTCAATTACTTGAATTTAGTGATCGGTTGAGTTTGGGGCATTCAATTTAGGGTTCAATTAGGGGGTTGAATAAGTTCAAGTTAGGGTTCGGTTGGATTAGAGCATTCAATTTAGGGTTCAATTAGTTTAAATTAGGGTTCGATTCGATTAAGGCATTCAATTAAGGGTTTAATTATGGTTCAATTACGGGTTTAATTAGGGTTCAATTACGGGTTTAATTAGGGTTCAATTACTTTAATTTAGGGTTCAATTAGGGGGTTCTATTAGTTCAATTTAGAGTTACTTTACCCAATTAGGGGGTTCTAATAAAGGAGGTTGCTTTACCGAATCAAGCCGCCACACGAGACAGCGGGAACTCACCGCCACCACCAAACAAACTCAAACACACTAACCCTAGCACTAAGTTGGGGGATGACAAAATACTAGCCTAAAATTACACCCGCTCCTAAAAACTAAGCCAACCACATACAACAAACTAAACCAGAAAGGACACATAGCTAGGGGAAAGGGGAGGACTAAACCCTAGCCTTAAAATTAACCCTTTTCGCACGGCCTCACCAGGAACCCAAACATACATCCCACATCCCCCTATAGCTACCTATGTAACAAACACACCTACCAAAGGCTCGCTCATGCCAGCTGGTCATAATCACATCCACCGGTGTGACTTTATAGCCGTTCGCAAGCAAAAGTTAGTGCCCAAGCAAACTAGTTAGAACCGAAATATATTTAGTAACCCTAACGTCGCTTTGATTCATTCGGACAACCTAAAAGTAAGATTTACAGAAGCAACCCACTATCAAGTATATAGGCAATAATTGATGGAATCAAGTCTAAAATGGACTATTTCCTCTTAGGGTGAACATGATTATGACATGTAAACCATATTAGCATACCTAAATTTAGACAAAAGTAACAACTTTGGAAAAAAAGGGTTCATCGGGAATCTGATTCACATTGCTATTTCAACGTCACAAAAAAAAAGCTTCACAAAATAAGACTAAACAAACATAAACAAGCACAAAATTCACATTGCTAGACAAACTTCACATAAACCTAAAATTGTTGCATAAGGTAAATTCTAAAACTCCTGGACATCCCAATGGTGTAGCTGATGGCGGCAGGAATCCGCGGCGGTGGTGGTGGCAAGTTCAATTCCGTCGGGGGGTGGGTTGTAGTAGATGACAGAGACGGAGGTGGCGACAAAGGTGGCGCGTCGTCGGGGGGTGAGGGGGTGGGTTGCATAAGATGTGAAGGTCGCCAAAGTAAATATCGCCAGTGAGAGATAATAAAGAGAGAGACAGAGACAGAGAGAGAGAGAGAGAGAGAGAAAAGGGAGAAAGAAAAGAAAAAGGGGATCTGGAATTTTAGATAAGACTTTTAACGACGGGACTAGGCCGTCGATAAAAGTCCATCAGTAAATCCCTGCTTTCGCGCACGGAATTTTTACCGACGGAATAACTCCATCGCTTATATATTTTTTAAAAATCATCCAAAATTATAAAATTCTATAAAATATTTAGCGATTGTACTATCCATCGGTAAAAGTTCATCTGTAATAATCTGTTGGCAAATACTTTGACCGACGGAATATTCCGTCATTAAATATTTTTACCGACGATTTTTTATCGACAGGTAAATCTGTTGCTCAAAGATGTTTTAGTGACGGAATATCTTCTATCGCTAAAAGTCCGTCGCTAAATCTGTTTTTTCTTGTAGTGTCATTTATATAAGAAATATCGATAAATTACAACTGTAGATAAATTATGTGTGCCATAAAATGAAATCTATACTACTTATAAAAGGGTGGATGTGTAAATTATTTTTTGGATAAAACTACTCCTATAACTTTTTTTAATGTCATGATTGACCTTTGATGTAATTATTCATGAATAAATGTCATAGCCCGAGAAAAACTCTCCATCTCTCCATGCTAGATGCATGGTTCCTCTCTCAAAGTTAATTGTCAAATGCTAAAATGTTAGATGCATGGGTATTATCTTCAAAATTAATTGAGTCTTTTAAGCCAACCATTCAACTTCTTTAACACCAAGAATGTATCACTTGATTTAATTGATTTGGTTCTGCCATTCAATTGTAAATCTTAGTTACGCTTAAATTCAACCTCTTTTATGTATCTTACATCTCAAAAATAAATGCCTATAATATCAAGCAATCCCTTTTTCCTTCGCGTTCCATCTTATTCTCTTAACTGCAACAAAATTCTGTTGAGTAAATATTGATCTCCACCACATCAATTCGTGTAATACTCCAAATCCTAAAATACTCTTCGTAAATTAAATTGATATTTTTAGCGACAAATTTAAACTTTTCTAACATTGATATAATTATTTAGCGACGATATATTTTATTACCTAACGTCGATGTGTATTTTAACGACAAATTAAGTTTAAGCATTGGTATACTTTATAGTGGCAAGACATTTTGGCAAACGAGACATCATAATAACTTGTCACTAAATTTCTTAATGCATAATGATCATAAGATGTATTGTTGGACCATTTTCGCAATAGTCAGTTTGGGTAAGTGGATTTAGCGACAAATGATAGGGTAGAGTTTTCACTTTTATAACTAGGTTCTTTTTTTTAGGTATAAATATATTGCAATCTCGGGGCAGCCGTCAAAGGCACCCTTCCAGCCCCAAAACCCAAATTTGAGAGAAAGAGTTAGAGAGAAGGAGATCAGGACAAGGTAGGGATCGACGGGATTTGTCCGGCGAAGCTTTTTCGGTAAGCTTGATTTGAAAAATTTACGCTTCATATCTATATTTATATGTGTATTTCGGTAGATACATAAATGGGTAGTCTAGTATAAAAAGGCTGAAAAGGGGTTTGATTTCGGGTGAGTTTTGAGTTGCCGCAATCGTAGTTATGAACGTAAAATTTTATGTGTATATATATATATATATATGTGAATGGAGGGGCTGATTTTCGGCCGTGTAAACAGTTTGCTTTGGTGTGCGTGGGGGCTGCGTTTTGGGTTGGGATGAACTGTGCATTTGCGAATGGGGATTTGCAGTTTTCATTGTTTCATTTGACGTGGGACGTGAGGGTGCAACTGGGTTGTGAATTTGTGGGTTGCTGCGTGTTTCTTTGGTGTTGTGTAGGTGTGATTAGTGGGTTTAATTCTGAATATGTGAGATATGTGCATATGTTGAATATACAATGAGTGAGTTGGGTGTTTTACGTGGGTATCGCATGCTTGATGTGAGTATGTGCTTGTGATTTGATAGGTGCCTAAGAGTTTTGAATGAGGGAGTGTTGGAAATGTTGGTTGTTTGGGTGTATAGACTGATGGGTGTAGGGTATCTATATATATATACATGCATGAGTTTAAGGAGTAAAGAAAGAGAGGGGAGAAGGATAGACCGACTGCCATGAGGCAGTGGGTATGAATAGAAAGCATATGGTTTGCAAGAAGGTAAAAGGCAATTGTGAGAGTGCGTGTGTGAGTCTGTGAAAAGAGAAGAGAAAGGTAGTGGTGCCAAGAGGTAGCCGAGTGACTAACTGTGTGCTCTACAGTGCGTGTATGTGTAAATGGAAGAAGGAGGAGACCCACTGCAGTGAAGCAGTGGGCGTGTGAAGTGTGTGTGTGTATATATATATATATATATATATATATATATATATATATATATAAATATAACAGTGTGTAAGGAAGTGTAGGTGTGCAGGTGTGTGCTGCGCGTGTAAACTATGCAGGTGTGAGTGCTGTGAAATGTTGAATGTGTGTGTAGATATGTGAGAGCTGTGAGGGTGCTGTAGGTAACTAAAGGATTTAAGTTTAAAGTGTAGGTGTGTGAGCACCTGTGAGGTACGTGTGTGCAAATGTGTGGTTATGTCATGTGCGGGGGAGATGAAAGCAAGAAGGGGGAGACCACTGAAGTGTGTGCAAAGGTGTGTCTGAAGTGAAGGAAATGGAGGTGTGTGTTTTGTTCAACTGTGTGCATGTGTGTGTGAGTAAAGTGTGCACGGGTAACGTTAGGTTTGATATGCGCAATGGATAGCGTATAGGGATCATTAGCATACAAAATTTAACAGTATAGTACGTTAGGCAATATTAGAATTTACGGCAAAATTTCATAATTTCCTGAAATCACATGTATTTTTAGTATTTTCTGTAATTTCAGATTTGTAAAATCCTTTTGGAGGCTTTAAACCGTGAAAATGTTCTGGAAAAAATTATAGTAATGTATTTACAGTATAATAAAGACTCAGTAAAAATCTGGTCATTTTTGGAGTTGATTTGTTATCATTTTTCGTATCACATTGAATTTAGCAAAACGAAAAATAAAGAAATATTTTTAGGGCCTTTTAAATCCTGATTTTTATTTCTATAAGTTTTATACATATATTAAGGTTTGTATAAAAATTAAGAGTCTTTATTTTCAGCTAGAAGCAATTATGGTAATTTATTGGTTTTAAGTGTATTTTAAGGAAATTATTTTTAATTCGAAAATAATAAAAAAAATATTCAAAAATTAAAATTTTATTTTATATGCTGTAATAAGCTATAAAAAATGTTTAATGAATGATAAGGACATTTTTGGAATATTTCTGAGTCTCAGGGAGTGTGACGAGTTTCGGGGTAGGTTGGCCGTGTGTGAAACCGCTCCGAGTTTCCTCATTTCCGGGTAAAGAAATAGATCCGTTGTGGATAGTTATATTAGGTTTATAATATAGCTGAGTGGATAGTGTTCTGATAAATGACTTTGTCAACCTAGGTTAATTTCGAAGATTGATCGAGAGCGTTTTAGCTTCAGCTCACTTGGATCGAGGTAAGAGATTTCTATCCGAAACCCAATTTCATCCATTTGTTCTCATGAATATTTTTCTGAATTGTTATCAAATTTTCTTTGAACTCTGTTATAATTATTATGAATTGCATTGTTTGCCTTTAATACCCTGTTTTGAGCCTTACACGTTTATTGAAAATCTAATTCGATGCTCAGTACTTATTTCTCATTGAGTGTCGATTTATTCATTGTACTATTGCTTATTGCATTCTGTATATTGACATGAGTTAGTGTATTGAGGAGTTATAAGGATGGTCTGTATCGGGGGTGATATAAGGATGGTCTGTTATTGTCGGGAGATGCTAGTACTTTGAGGGTCTAGCTAGTGTTCATATGCATATGTAACTACAGTGTTATTGAGCATCGCCTTTGTGGCTTTGCTAAGTGATTACCCTGCACTGCCTGTGTGGCTTTGCATATCACTCATGTTCAATATCATCTTGATCGTTTCGGTGTGATTGAAATTGTTTGTCTCTACATCTGTTTTAGGGATTGAGTTGAATCTCTTCCATTATTATTTTGAAGTGAATCTGATAATCGTTTGTATTCTTTTTTTGGATTTTTGAGCGACCTTACTGAGCTCTCGAAAGCTCACCCCCTTTTTTGTTCCTTTCTGCAGGAAGAGATCGTCAGTAAGAGTTCAGAACCAATAAGCTTGATTGTAAATAGCTTAGTATTTTCATTAGTTGTTATTCAAGGCCCTGCGAGGGAATTAGAGTGTAACTTAATAAATTAAGTACTTTGAATTTTTGTCTATTTTTTTGGGAATGATTAATCGAGAATTTGAGTTATTGTAGAGCTCTGACCTGAAGGTTATTGGGTTATTCTTAGCAGTATTGAATGGATTGAATAAGTAAGTATTAATCGATTGAGTGGCTAACGTTCTGGAAAATTCCGGGATGTTACAATTCGGATATGATTAAATAGGATTACCATCATACACCGGTTCTTTTAAAATTTTCTTCACACTTTGATCTAAACTCTGCTGATGCAATTTGCACAACCACTGAGTATGGAAAATGTTATACAAGATATTGCAATATTATGATTACAAAGAGAAACAAAAGTAAATTTGATCAAAAAAAGTAAAACTACTTGCTACCATTCACTTCAAGAAAAGGGTGAGGAGCTATAAAAGATTTCTTATTCTATTTTCTAATGGATATAATAACATCCTCATAAATATATATTGATATTCTTATGATCAAAACTACATTAGCGCAAGAATTATAGAAATCATAAAACCTTTCAACTTGTGACTATAAAAGAACTTTACCTAATCGTGTGAGTGTGAATTTATGGCGGTCATTTACTAATAGGCAAGACAAATACATCTTAATTTAAACTTGAAAAGCTCACGCTAATAAAAAGACTATTATCTTCATTTGGACAATCTCTATAACTAAAACAAAATTAACAAACATCTTTGTCATATTTCATATAACTTTGAAAGTTTTGAGCTGAAAACATATGGATCATAGAGAATTAGCAAAGCTATATTAGTGTTAATCTTGATAGAGAAACGAGGACTCACCATGTTCCAAGTAAATCAAGTGAGACCATCCTTAAATTAACTTTTAGACCTCATTTTCTTGATGCCTAAAGCAATTAAAGGCGACTAAAAAGTACACCAACTTTACCCTAAATTGCGTTCGTAGGTTTAAACGTTTATATGTTGTAAAGGTACGTAGCAAACAGAAAATACGAGATGAATATGCAAAATTTTGTATCATCATAATTTGGTTCTTATAATAGAGCACTAAGCTTAATTTCAATGTAGGAAATTTGTATGTAGCAGACCCTAACTTTGAGATCTTAGTTTGAACGAGTAAAAGTTGTGTGGTATCTACCACTTTTGCTCCAAAGAATGGAGACACAATTTTTTTTTGAAATTAGTATACGCACGTATGAATTTCATGAGGTCGCCTAAAAGTGAGCACCATAATTTCTATTTAACGAATCTCATTCTTAATCTCACTATAAAATATCGCACTTTCATAAATGGTGAGTGGTGCATCCAGTCTACGTATTTGAGCATACAAATTTCTTCAAGAGAATGCAATGAAAGAAAATTCAACCCAATTACAACCTAAAGAGAGTTTGACGAGATTAAAATATTTTTTTGCATTGTGATGAATAAGTAAAATATATTATTTCTTTGTCTAACTTATAGGAACACTTAATATAATGAGAATTCACGAGTAATGGTAGATATATTTTTTGTTAACATGCTTTATATAATTAGAATGTTTGGTGGCATAACATGGTAAATATAATGAATAAAGTTAACTAATTACATAACATGAATTATTTGAAGATTGCTTGAAGACTTGTAAGTTTGGACTTGTCATTTGAATATGTTAGTGAACATAAGTTTTGAACTATAAATCTGAATGAACTACATCAACAAGTAAAATTTATTTCCTTCGATATATTTTTTTCTTTTCATGAAACTATATTACAGATGCTATATAGCTTTTAAGACTTATACCATCAGATAAAACTTTAACAAAAGCAAGATTCTAAAAATAATGTAATAGCTACGTATGTTATTTTTACGGATAAATATAATATTACATAAAGGTAGTTTAAGATCATTTTCTTATAAAGGTGTATGTTTACGTGCAAGCAACGCACGTACTTTTATCTAGTATTTAAAAAATGTCTCACACTTATGCACAGAGAATTTGCAAAATTTATTCAATTGTTAGTGTATAATTTCTTAAACCTATTACTTCTAAAGCTATCTGTATTTGTACATAATAAAGTTAGTACTTAAAATGACGTAAACTAAAGCAATATTGTTATTTATTATGAAATAATTCATTACTCATTGCATGCGTCACTTTTTAAATACCTTTTTTTTAGACTTTTGCATGTTAATTTGAAGTGCACTTCAACATTAATGTTAATCATCATTGCGCGAGTATTAAAAAGGAACCTTGTGATCGCAAACTTATATATGCCATATGAATTAGGCATAATTTTCCTATTCAAGTCTTGCCCACCAATTTTACAAACCATAAATACAAAAACAAGGGCAAAATTGTAAAAAAACAAACAAACAATTTTTTTGTTTCTTTGATAAACTAGACTCGAACAAATGTTATCCATTTGACATTCTTCACTCAATTCAATAAAAATAGAACAAATAGCGATTTAAAAACAAAATGGGTCCGTCTTCATATGGACATTCTTTATTCAATTACATAGAAGGTGGCGCAACCCATGCCCACCAAATCGGTCCATCTCTAGGCCAATCAGCAGGCTTTATCTAGAAAGTGGCGCAACCCATGACCAACAACGCCCGGCATCATTCTTTCTTTCATAAAAAATTATAGTATATGGAGAGGCTAATTCCAGGTAAAGCAAGTTCAACTTATTCCTGGTGTTGTTAATTTTGTCCGTATATTAATGGGATCCTAGCTCAGAAACCCGAGCCAAGCTCGGATTTATTTTTAAAATAAAGTATACTATAAAGTTTTAAAAAGTGTATTGATGTGTACCCTATAGACAAAAAATTAACAGTATAAAAATATATTATTTAGCTACAAAGATTAATCTTAGTACCTAAATTAATCACGACTAACTTAAGTAAAATATGAAAAGATGAATTCACTTGCATTGCTCCTAACTTTTGATTATTAAATAGCATTATTATTTTTTTATTAGATAACATGCAATAATTATGATATATTTTCATGTACATGTGTGTTTTCATGTAATTTTATTATACTGTAAGTTGAAGGACAAATAATAGATAGCGACACAATGGAGCCGCAGGTTACTTGTCTTCTTTGGTTTGATGTTGACAAATAGTATTTTAAATGAATATTAGCTTTGCACTTAGTATAGTAGAATAATCATGCTGGTGCCATATAAAATAAAATAGCGAATACGGTTTTAGTTTTAATTAAAATATGATGATGCTATCAAGTATCCCATTTTAATTGTAAATATTATTCCGATTTAATTCTTTAACTTCAGATGATCTTTAAGGTATTATATATATACGTTCCTGAGGTTATTATAACAATTAAGTAAAAATTTAAAATAAATAAATTTAACTGAACAACCACATAATATCCAATATTTTATGTATATGTTTTTCTTTAATTCTTGTAAGATGCTAGTAATAAGAATATTTAATTGATGAACATGCCGTGTCCTTATTTAGAGTATTGATATTTTCACATTTTTATGACCATTATTTGTCGCCAAATTATAGTTTCTATATCTATTAAATGCATCTAATGATATTTTTTTCATAAATTACACTTATTTTAGCACACCATAATCTAACATTGTATAACAAATTATGTCAGGTTATACCTATAATTATAATCAACATTAAAAAAAATATCATTAGTTTTGTAGAATTAGATGCATATATTTTTGCATTATAAAGATTTTAAATGTTTTTAAAATAAATTAAATAGGAATTATTTGATTATTTTTTTTATTAATGTGATTTATTTTCAAATTTTCATATATTTGATATAGCCACGCGGTCATATAATTTTTTCTACTAAATCTCATATGTCATTTTTTGTTTTCTAGATATATAATTTTTTATTTTTGTATGAGAGAGTTAGTTTTAAGGACATGATTGTCAAAATTAAAACCTAATAAGTTAATACATTTAGAGTTTTAGAATTAATTTTTACATTATATAAACTTTCCTAATATAGCCTTCGTATATTTTTTGCAAAAATAAAGAAACTTAAAAATAATAAAATTTGCATGCATTTAGAGACACTAACGTATTTATCATATAGCTTTAAATCCTTTTCAACTATCAAATTTACGGATAAGTTTTATCATTACTGCACTTTAATTAACAATAATTGTAAAATTATTTGTTGATAGTGTGCTCTCACCTATAAAATACAGTAATTTTTTATTTTATGAAAACATTCTAAAAGCTATACATTATATTGATAAATCTTTACATCCATTATGGTAAGTATATACTAAAATAAAATAAATTTGAATCAAGTGTTAAATTATTTTTCTTATCTCAATCTCAATTATAACATCATTTTTTCTCTCTCTTAATGTTATTTATATTATTTAGATATATGAATTTTACATTCATAGTAGAGAGTGGTTTTAAGGATACGTGTAGTATTTAAAGTTAAGTCATAATATATTAGTTCATTAATTAGTTAGAGTTTCATGAAACTCAAAATGAATTTTTTAATTACATAAAACTTATTGATATGAAAATTAACTTATCAAGAAATAAAGACCCCATTCAAGATAATATTTGAGACCTTTAGAGACACTTATAATGTTTATAATTTTATTTCATCTTGAAAACATAATTTGATGACATATCATACTTTTGCTTCTTAAAGTTCTTAAATGTTTTCAACTATAGTAATTAAGAATAATTTGATTTGATTGCACCTTTTTTCTTCTATTTTATATGTGATTTCTTTTTTAAATAATGTTTATACTTATATAGCTACTTTGTTGATCATGCCATCTTATCAAATCAAAAAATTATCCTACAATTTGATTAATTATCTTAAATATTGCATAGATAATTTTTTTTGCAATGATTATGTTATGTGTAAATACATATACATTTAGTAAAATATAATAAATTTAAATTAATCGTAACGTAAAATTTTTGTTCTAAATATCCTATGTTGTTTTTATTTCTTAGATACATGATTTCTTATCTTTGTATGAGAGAGTTAGTTTTAAAAACATAATAGTTAAAATTAAATTTTAAAAAATTAGCATACTTCAGTTTTAGAAGCAAAATTAAATAAACTTAATAATAAGGATAACATTCAAAATAATATTTACATACCTTTAGATACATTTACATGTATAGTATACAACTTCAAATCATTTTCAACTATCAGATTTATGAATAAGCTTAGTCATTATTGGAATTTTAATTAATAAGAATGGTATGGTCATTTGTTGGTTGTGTGGTCTCACAAAAAAAAAATTACGTCAAATTTTTTATTGTGCCAAAAGATTCTAAATGCTATATATTATGTTGATAAATTTTTACATCGACCACGATAAGCATATACTTCGGTCAACATATATTAAAATATAATAAATATGAATCAATTGTTAAACTATTTGTATTGTTTCAAATTTAATTGTAACATCATCTTCTTCTCTCTTCTAAGTTTAATATGTTATTTTCATTTTGTAGATATATAAATTTTTATGTTCATGTTAGAGTATGATTTCAAGGATATAATGGTTAAAATTAAGTCATAATAAGTAAGTTCATTAATTAGTTAAAATTTCAGAATGCTTAGAATTAATTTTTTTAAATATATACAACTTATTCATATAAAAGTTAACTTATCAAGAAATAAGGACCCTATTCACGATAATATCTGAGGCCTTAAGAGACACTTATAATGTTATAATTTTATTTTACACTGAAACTAATGACATTTCATATTTTTTGCATCTTAAAGGTTTGAAATGTTGTCAAATATTGTAATTAAGAATAATTTGATTTAATTTCAAACTCTTCTTTTCTTATACGTATGTGATTTATTTTTAAAATCTCATATATGCTTACATAGTCACTTTTTTGATCTTGATGTCTCATCAAAGCAAAAAAAAAAATTATCCTATAACTTGATTATTAATTTTATATGTTATATAAATGACTATGTTATGTGTCAATACATATACATTTAATCAATCATAATAAATTTAAATTAACTATAACATAAATTTTTTATTTTGAATCTCATATGTTATTTTTATTTTCTAAATGCATGTTTGTTATCTTCGTATTAAAAAGTTAGTTTTAAAAACATGATAATCAAATCCTAAAAAATTAGTAAATTTAAAGTTTTAGAAGCAAAATTAATAAACTTAAAAAATAGGGATCACATCCAAAATATTATTTTCATACCATTATATATACTAAAATGTTTGGTATATAAATTTAGATCCTGTTCAACTATCATATTTACAAATAAGTTTTACAATTATTGTGATTTTAATTAATAATTATTATACGATCATTTGTTGGTCTTATGGTCTCAATTAAAAAAATAATATCAATTTTTTTATTGTACCAAAAGGATTTTAAAGATGAATCAATTGCTGCATCATTTTTATTGTGTCAATCTCAATATTGTAAAATCATTTGTTAATTTTCTAAATTAAATATTTTATTTTCTTGTTTTAGATATATAAATTTGTATAATAATATCAGAAAGTAGTTTTAAGAATACAATAGTTAAAATAAGTCATAATAAGTTAGTTCATTAATTAGTTAGATGTTCAGAATGTTTAGAATTAGTTTTTCAACTATATAAGACTTACTAATATAAAAATTAACTTATCAATAAATAAGGATTCCATCTAATATAATATTATTTTCGTTTTAAAAATATATAAGTTTTTATATTCATATTGGAGAGTAGTTTTGAGGATACAATACTTAAAATTAATTCTTAATAAGTTAATTCATTAATTAGTTAGAGTTTTAGAACTTTTAGAATTACTTTTTCTTTCAATTATATAAGGCTTACTAATATAGAAATTAACTTATGAAGAAATAAGGATTTCATCCAAGATAGTATCTCATACCTTTAGTGACACTTATAAAATAAGTTAGAGTTTCAGAATGTTTAGAATTGATTTTTCAACTATATAATGCTTATTGACGTGAAAATTAAGTTATCAAAAAATAAAGGAACCCATTCAAGAGAATAATATTATTTTCGTTTTTTTAGATATATGAATTTTTATATTCATGTCGGAGAGTGGTTTTGAGGATTCAATATACAAAATTAAATCATAATAAGTAAGTCCATTAATTAGGTAGAGTTTCAGTACATTTAGAATTATTTTTTCAATTATATAAGATTTACTAATATATAAATTAACTTATGAAGAAATAAAGACCCTATTCTTGATAGTATTTCAGACTTTAAGTAACTCTTATAATGATTATAATTCTATTTCACATTAGAAGCATAACATGATGATGTGTCAAGTAAAAAAGCTATTTCTAAGACGATGTGTCGCGTAAAGAAGATCTTACTTCTCTTATTTAAAGGACCCCATTCAAAATAATAATATTATTTTCGTTTGTTAGATATATAAATTTTTATACTCATGTTAGAGAGTGGTTTTGAGGATTCAATACACAAAATTAAATCCTAATAAGTTAGTCCATTTATTAGTTAGAGTTTCAGAACATCTATAATTATTATTATTTAATCATATAAGGTTTACTAATATAAGAATTAACTTATAAAAAAATAAGGACTCTATCCATGATAGTGTTTCAGACTTTTAGTAACTCTTATAATGGTTATAGTTTTATTTCACATTGAAAACAAAAATTAATGATGTATCAAGTAAAGCAATTATTTCTACGATAACGTGTCAAGTAAAGAAAGTCTCGTTTCGCTTATTATATATTATATAGATTCTACATGCATGTTGATGTTTATTTGACATTCAAACATGATGTATTGCCCAACCTTTTGTGAAGAGCCAGCCTCGAGCCAGCCCTATAAATACCAGCTCTAATCCTCTCATTCCAGGCTTAGAGTTGTGTTTGAAATTTGGATATCTATGGTCGTCAACTAGCTAGTTTAAGACTCAGAGAACTAAAATACTTTAGTACCTCTTTTTTTTTTCCTTAAAAACTCCAGGCTTTTTCCTGTATTCGGCCGTAAAAGAAGACGATAAAGATGCTTCGATACCAAAAAGCGTTGCGTCTAACCGAAAGGCATGTTGTCGACAGGATATAAGAAACAAATCCATCATTTTTAGTAGCTAAGATGAAATATAACCAAGCCAAGGTGGAGAGAATTTAATTAATTGGCCGTGGTGTTTGATATTGCTTGCGAGGGTTTATTCCTGGCATCCGAGTTACACGAAGCTTGACGGGGAGATAAGGAAGAAGGTAAAAACGCATCATATATATATATATATATATATATATATATATATATATATATATAAAGCCTTGAGTACTTGCCCTCGTTCAGAAAACCGAGAAAATGTGAAGCAAAGAAAAGGCTTTAGCGAATGATATCATGAGATTGATGAAAATCGAATCTTTACTAGTGGTAGAAGTGATTAGCCTTATGAGACTATTTGGGAGTATGTTTTCTAACCAAAACATATTAGTGACTATTCTCGCAAGGATAATCGCGAACTCCAATTTTTCATTTTTGTTTTTCGGACACCCATAGAAAGGATAAAAAATAATAACATGATGGGGAGGCAGTCTTCATTTTGATCCCCCAGCACTGTATCTAGAAGGTGGCGCAGCCCATGTTACGGGCTTTCCATTTTGGGTCAACGACGCTCGGCTTCTTTCATGACAAAGACCTTTCTTTCTTCACATTGTTGCTATTTTTCAATGAGTCCAAGGCATAATTAAATACTAGTATGGTCAAGCAAGTTCAGCTTCTAATCGTTGCAATTACTCCTAACTCTGTGAATCATTTATATTCTAGTTAAGCAAATTACAATGAATACTATGGATAACGTTTGGCATTAAAAAAAAACGACAAACGTAAGAAGAAGAAGAAGAAAAAGAAAACAAGAGAATTCAGCCGAAACTTTCACATGTAGAGCATGTACCATTGCGAGATCTAGGCACTAATGCCCAGTGCTGCGCATATATTTTCCTGGAGTTGTTTCTTTCATCCGTACATTAATGGGATATTCTACATGCCTGTTGCTGTTGGAGTCAGCTGTCAAGAGAGAGTAGGACCTACGGTTGTTGACATTCAAACATGAGTAATTGGCCAACCTTTTGTGAAGAGCCTGCCTCGAGCCAGCCCTATAAATACCAGCTCTAGTCCTCTCATTCCCTTCACACCGCAACTGTCTACAATCCTCTGATTCAGTTCTCAGTCCTTTCTTATTCTCCTCTCTTCGATCAGTATCAAGAAAAAGAAAGAATCATGGTTGCTATCACTTATGACATGGAGGTCTCTTCCCCAATCCCCGCAGCTAAATTGTTCAAGGCCTTTGTCCTTGACTCCGACAACCTCGTACCCAAGATCTTGCCGGCTGCTGTTAAGACTGTTGAGTTTGTCGAAGGAGATGGAGGCGTCGGTAGCATCAAGCTGATTACTTTTGGCGAAGGTTAGTTTCTCTGAGAATCACAAGTTTATGGATACTTCAGTGCCTTGGAACCATGCTTCTTGTATTTTACATGAAAAAAAAAAACCCAGGCAAACAGCGTCGCTCATTTGCTTTTCATATATGTAGCTCTGTTATTTAATCATTTTTTAAGCTAATTCTTGGGGTGTGTTCTTTCAATTGCTTTCCAGGAACAAGCCAACTCAAGCATATGAAGCACAGAGTTGATGGGCTTGACAAGGAAAACTTTACCTACAGTTATACCGTTATCGAGGGTGATGCACTGATGGAGGAGCTTGAGTCAATCACTTACCATATCAAGATTGTACCTACCGCTGATGGTGGATCAGTCTGCAAGAACAGAAGCATATATCACACCAAGGGCGATGCTCAGATTGCAGAGGAGAAAATCAAGGCCGGCAAAGAAAAAGCATTGAACATCTTCAGGGCTGTTGAGGCCTACCTCCATGCAAATCCAGAAGCCTATAACTAGAATTCGTGCATCGATTAAGAATTGAGTCTAAGCGTGACATTGCTTTTTTGTTCTTTGGCCGCTCGGCACAATAAAAGGACTTCAGTCCTACACACTCTACATTTGTGATGATCTATACTTTTCAATTGTTGTGAATTTTACCTGTGGTTATTGCTTCAGTTTCGTGCAAAGAAAAAAATTTGTTTTACGCTCTTGGGTCTCAAAAAACAAAAAGAAGTTAGAGTCCAAAACTGTGGCTCAAACTCAAAGCCCTGATGGTGCTAATAAGCAATCGTTTCATGCTATCGAAGGATTACATCGCTCGGAACGCCCGACTTCGCAGCTTTATGAGCTAGTGCGACTAATGCAATTTTAACGTGCTTTACGCAACCAAATTCCCATCGAACCCCCAATATGGTAACGCGATGCATTATCACATTCATATTTTGTTATGGATATTAGGGACTCCCCTTTCATTGGCCCAAGTCTACCAAGATTGATGTTGCTTCCGCCTGTATAGGAGGGAAAGCTGCAACCTTCGCCCTTTGACCCTACTTAGTCTGAGTTTTAAAAGTGCATCAGATTCTACCTCAAGCGATAAGTAATTTGAGCTCTACTCGAATTACCAAAGTAG
Organism: Escallonia herrerae; assembly: GCA_033070095.1. Classification (NCBI taxonomy): domain Eukaryota; kingdom Viridiplantae; phylum Streptophyta; class Magnoliopsida; order Escalloniales; family Escalloniaceae; genus Escallonia; species Escallonia herrerae. Next base: position 130,448 of record JAVXUP010001841.1, on the reverse strand, counting down.
CTATAGAAAAATGGTGATATTTTTTTATATTGTCCGTGAACGTGTCGCGGACACACTATATTCATATCTATGGTCGTCAACTAGCTAGTTTAAGACTCAGAGAACTAAAATACATTAGTACCTCTTTTTTTTTCTGCAAAATTTCAGGCTTCTTCCTGTATTCGTCCGTTCAAGAAGACGATAAAGACGCTTCGATACAAAAAAGCGTTGCATCTAACCGAAGGGCATGTTGTCGACAGGATATAAGAAACAAATCCATCATTTTTAGCAGCTAAGATGAAATATAACCTTGCAAAGGTGGAGAGAATTTAATTAACTGGCCGTGGTGTTTGCCATTGCTCGCGAGGGTTTATTCCTGGCATCCGAGGTACACGAAGCTTGACGGGAGATAAGGAAGAAGGAAAAAACGCATCATATATATAAAGCCTTGAGTACTTGCCCTCGTTCAGAAAACCCAGGAAATGTGAAGCAAAGAAAAGGCTTTAGCGAATGATATCATGAGATTGATGAAAATCGAATCTTTACTAGTGGTAGAAGTGATTAGCCTTACGAAACTATTTAGGGGTATGTTCTCTAACCAAAACATATTAGAGACTATTCTCGCAAGGATAATCGCGAACTCCAATTTTTCATTTTTGTTTTTTGGACACCCATAGAAAGGATAAAAAATAATAACATGATGGGGAGGCGGTCTTCATTTTGATCCCCCCCCCCCCCCCCCCCAGCACTGTATCTAGAAGGTGGCGCAACCCATGTTACCTGCTTTCCATTTTGAATAAGACTTTTAGCGACGAAACTTGGTCGTCGGTAAAAGTCCGTCTGTAAAGCCTTGCTTTCGTTCACAGAATTGTTACTGATGGAATAATTCCGTCGCTTATATATTTTTAAAAAATCATCAAAAATTATAAAATTTTATAAAATATTTAGTGACAGTACTATCCGTCGGTAAAAGTTCGTCTGTAATAATCTGTTGGCAAATACTTTGACCGACAGAATATTCCGTCGATAAATATTTGTAGGAAGGTTTTTTATCGACGGGAAAATCCATCGCTCAAAGATGTTTTAGTCACGAAATATCTTTTGTCACTAAATCTGTTTTTTCTTGTAGTGTTATGGCATCACACAAATTGTTCTTGTTCACCTTTCATTAAGCCTATTCAGTATTATCTAGTGTCGATCTTTAGAGGGCACACTTTATAGTCTGGTATTGCCATTGTTGTAATTACCGATGACTCTAAACCTCTGGGCTCGCTCATGCGATTGCTTTATGCTACGGATGATTGTTCTCTACATGTTTTAGCTTTACTACATTCACTTATTTGGTTGATCTCGCATCGGATGTTATATTTACATATATAAATCTTGCTAATCAACAGTTGTTTGTTCAGATTTCAGGTGATTGCTACATTCCAGCGCATGTTGCCATTATCTTTTTTGACCTATGTAAAGTTAGTCATAAAGCATATACCGTAAGTACTTTGTCTGTAACAGATACGCAACAGGATCTTGCATTTGGCTTGGCATATCAATTGGTGCATGAACGCCTTTTGATACATTGTGAATGGTGGAATTTACTCTCAAATTTGGCCATGAGTTGAAGGCAGACGATGTGCTTTTTGAATGCAACGATCCACATGTCTTATGGCATTCCTTTTACAATATGTAACATGACTCAGATAGTGTCTTAACTTTTGATAGTGTGTATAGCATGGGTGCAATATGTACTCAGAAGATCAGGGTTGTCGATCTCATGCTACGTTCTTCGGATGGTTTATATTTTTTTAACTTTTCAAAAAAAAAATCCTCCAAAATCTCCTTCACTGCACATGTGAACATTTTATCGTGGAGTTGTTACTTTTCTCCATACATTAATGGGATATTCTACATGCATGTTAATATAGGAGTCGACTGTGAAGAGAGAGTAGGACTCCATGGTTATTGAGATTCAAACTTGTATTGGCCACCCTTGTGAAGAGCCAACCATGAGCCAACCCTATAAATACGAGCTTTAATCCCCTCAATTTCTTCACACCAAACTGTCTACAATCTTCTCATTCAACTATCATTCCTTTCTTAGTTTTTCTGTTTTGATCAGTATCTAGAAAAAGAAATCACCATGGTTGCCATCACTTATCATATAGAGGTCTCTTCCTCAATCCCTACAGCCAAATTATTCGAGGCCTTTGTCCTTGACTTTGACAGCCTCATACCAAGATCTTGCCAGCAGCTGTTAAGAGTGTTGAGCTTGTCGAAGGAGATGGAGCGTCGGTCACATCAAGCTGATTACTTTCGGTGAAGTTTAGTTTCTCTTAGAACCACAAGCTTATGCATTCTTCATTGATGTTTAGCAACCATGCTTTGTATTCGACAAGCAAAACAACCAAGCAGATTGCATTACTGATCTGCTTTTGCACATATAGCTCTGTTATTTCATGATTGTTCAAAGCTAAATATAGGAGTGTGTTCTCCTAATTGCTTTCAGGAACAAGCCAACATAAGCACATGAAGCAAAAGTTGATGGGGTTGATAAGGAAAACTTCACCTGCAGTTATAGCCTTATCAATGGTCATGCATTGATGGAGGAACTTGAATCAATCACTTACCATATCAAGATTGTGCCTATAGGTGATGGAGGGTCCGTCTGCAAGAACATAAGCATATATCACACCAGGGGTGATGCCTAAATTGCAGAGGACATGATCAAGGCCGACAAAGAGAATGCCTAGAGCATTTTCAAGGCTGTTGACGCCTATCTCCATGCAAATCCAGATGCCTATAACTAGAATACGTGTACAGATTAATAAATAAGTTTAAGCATGAAGTTGTTGTTCTTCTTTTCAGTAGATTGGCACAATAAAAGGACTTCAGTCTTGCATACATACATTAAATTTGTGATGATGTATACTTACTACGAATTCGACTCTCCTTTGTTACTAATAGGCAATATTTTCATGTATATTACATTGGCTTAAAGGCCTATTTTTTGCAGCTTTATAACTATTAAAGCCCTATTAATATGCTTTACGCAAGAAAATACCAATCAACTAGCCGATATACTCATGTAATGAAACTTTGGACTACACTATCACAATGAGACTTGATATGTAAAGACTCCAGCATTAGAAACTAAAGTGGCTATGTAACGGCACTTCGAAGGTTTTTGACAAGAGCTCAAATGATAAAAAGGGATCTCGAGTATCACTCATACAAATATATGTATTTACTTTGTGTTCTTAATATCATCACATTCGAAATCCAACTCCAACTTTGGTGCCTTACATGTATCTTAAACTTGTAAAGATGTAAACTTCTTATTTGTTATGAAAGTTTATTGAGGGCTTGAAACTATGATGACTATCCTGCGAAGTCCTAAAATGAGGGCACGTATACCAGAGAAAATTAGTCAAAGATATATATATATATATATATATATATGTTAGCACTGCATCAGCCAATTGACATTCTTTCCTCTTCAGCCAAAAAGGCTCTATTATAAGGAAAAATAATTTACATTCGAACATTTCAAACATAATCTAGACACACAAGAGATTGACTTTGTATGCAAATAATGCACTTTAAATTGCCATTTGCTGACATTTTGTCTCCTGTAGTGAACAAGAATTCCACAAATGCAATCAGAAGCTTGCTAGGTCGAAAACTTTAACAAGGCGGTCTAGACAAAATTATTGACGCAGAAGCGAAAAACACCCTTCTAGGCTATAAAACCTTGAAAAAGGCGGTTTCGTATATAGTTAGGCCACAAACGAATATAAAATTTCTTGTTAGCCCGTAAACCTTGAGAAAAGGTGGTCTAGAAAAATGATAGGATCCAAAAATAGGAACATCTATAGGCTGAAAACCCTCTCGAAGCAAAATTGAGGACATTAAAAAATATAAAAGAGGAACAGTTAAACTGCGTTATGACTTGATTTTTCTCGGATACATACATAGGTGATGGGACATGTTATGGGAAACAAGTTTAACATTAAACTAGAAAAATATACCAACAAGCAAATAAATGCTTGATAAATAACACATGTGGCCTCATCTAATCCGTGTAATAGGCAATATCACAAATGCCATTACAGGATATCCTGTGGCCTGTGACTGTCAGGTGTTAGAGGTAGTGGTGCCGACCCCCCATGAAACATTAGTATGAGGCACACAAGTTCTAGTATGATACAAAATAAAAATTTACACGCTGATACTCCTGAGTTTGGGCCTAATGCACTTGCTACCCCTCTCCTTTGAAAAATTACACTATCACCCCTTCACATTTGGTTTCGTGTATCATAAACCCCTTCTATTATCTTCCCATCCATTTTGATGATAAATGTTTTTGAAATACCTCTAAATAAAGTCAAAAAATCAAGCCCAAACTAAGGCTTCCACCTTCTAACCTATGGTAACTACTGTTTGCATAACCCTTCCATATCAGTGATCTCAACCCCCTCATCCACCCATACCCACACACACAAACACATAGCCTCACAAATGCATACACATATACACATATACACATACACCCACGGTCAAGAAATAACCCCCCCCCCCCCCCCCAACCACTAGTGATCCTCTCTTTCTATTCCTATCCACCCATACCCACACAAGTAGAGACGCCGCACATAAACATAAACACACAGATAACACCCGTGGTCATGAGACGTCCCCTCCCCTACCTTTCCACCACTGGCGCTCCCCACGCCTACCTTATACACCCACACTCACACCCACAACCCCACAGACCCCCCTGGCGGGTCATGCCTCCCCTTCCCCCCACCAGCGGCGCTCCCCACCTCCTACCTCATCCATCCATACCACCATAGCGCCTACACCTACACCTGTACATGGCACACAAAGGCATTCAAATCGCACCCATATACACACACACCCTTATCTATAGAGAGACACACACACACACACCACGGGTCATAACCTCTAACCCTCTACCATCGTCGATGCTTTCCATTCCCTACCACGTACCCATACACACTCACTCCCACACACACATGTACAGGGCACTCAGAGGCAGGCACACACACAGACATGAGTGCACATACACCATGGTCATAACCCTCCCCCCCACATGACACGCATAGCTACTCATTTGGCAGTTATGGTTCTATCAATTCAGCAGCTATCATGGTGTCGACAGCAATTCAACGGTAATGGTGGTGGTACTTTGCTTTTTTGTTAGTGGTGGACGAATCGACAGGGATAGTGGGACAGCTTGTGGTTAGTTTGTGGTAGTGGGATATCTAGGGGTGGTAGGTCTGTGGCGGTGGTCGGTCTACAGTGGTGGGTTTATTGTTGGTCGCTGGGTGGTGTTTCAGAAATGGTGGTAGTGGTGAGGTTAGGCGGAGATTTTTGTTGCATCGTTGGATTTCAAATTTTGTCTAATCGAGATTTCGGTTTCTAGATTGAGATTCGGGTTTTCGTGGTTTGTAAGATTGATTATCGTAAACATTTCAAAAGTCTTTACACCTTCAAAAATTTAACACTATCCATCAAAATAAAACTGTCACACCCCCGGAAGGACAGTGCAACGCTAAACCCGCTAGTTAACATATATAACTCAAGTATAAACAGAGCTTTACTACAAACCTCTAAGGAAACAGCGGAAGCATGGCTTAAACGTTACAGTCATCCATAACTGGAAAGACTGAACATAACATTATATTACAGACCACCTCTCTTCTATACAAGTACTACACTCCAAAGAAAAAAAAACAACTAAGACGTTGCTCACCTTGCGTAATACTCTTGAGCCTCCCTGAGGTAGTCCTCTTCGTCCCTTGGCAAATACTCTGACTCCGAACCTAGAGAAAAAAAGTATCGGGAATGGGTCAGCATAATGACTCAGTAGGGTATCCGGTGCTTTTAAGTCCAAACATGATTAGATTATATTATGCCTAGTTAGTATAAAGTGTAAATCACTTGGACAGATGATACCTACGTACTTCAAAATAGTTTAACATATCGAGTAATACTTGCCTTCAAAACAAACGAGAATAGCATATCGAGCAAGATTTCAATCTCCTAGAACATATGCAAGAATGGCAAGCAAGACTTAAATATTAACTTGATCTCGCTAAGTATAATGAAACAATATAAACAAGTTGAAGACCAATATGCAAATATGCCCCTCATGCACGAGCCAACCTTCCCTGAGTGCGAGAGACTTTTCATATCGCAACCAACTGATGTAGCGGGTTCGATAGAAGAAGTCTAACGTCATCACAGGCACGCCAATAATTCCTTTCGAGAAGTAGTATGCATAGCTAGTGCATACTATCGAGACATGAACGAGAACGAGAATCCTGGCCGGATAACTTCCAACCACGGCAAATACCACCCTCAACTCATTTTTTTCCTCCTCCTTCACTTGATATGCATAATCATGCACAGATGTCAACAAAAGGGTCATCAAGTACATCAAAAGAGGTCTAAGCCCCTCTCAAATCACATTTGCCATATTATCAACAACATATACCAAACATGTAAACTAATCCCTATTGACCCAACTAATTTGGTAACCGAGCGAGAAATAATTTGAAGATCTTCCTTAAGTACCCTACTCATATGTATACTCATATTATTATGTGGATATTTTAGTGTCCATTCAAGACCTGAAATTTGCCTAGTTATTCACCATTAAGCCCAACACGAAGGAACTACTAGTTTAGGTTACCTAATCTGCCCAGTATTTCAAATGGCAGCAGGAGTAGTCTGTACTCCGAAAATCATAAGAATTTAATTACAAGGCGTCCACAGTCAAACTATATATTTCTGAAAGCTAGACTTAAAGAGCTACATCCCAGTATTTTACGTGACACGAAAATATTGTTTTAAGATCATATTAAGCCCTTAAAAAGATAAACTTCAGAATCTGCCTAACAACAGTTTCACAAGATAGGTTCCAAGCCACGAATTTTAAACCATAGTAATAGTGCTTGAAATAATCTGAAATTTGGTGTGTATACTCTACACGTGTAGTAGTACAACATATAAAATAACCAAACCTATATCTCAACTAGAACCATACATTTCTAGGCACCAAAGTTATTTCATTTTCATGACTGTTTTGCAGGTTTTGAACATATCTCTCTCTTAAGACTATTACAAGCAAGTTTATAAGTATTTCACTACTCATAATACTTCTCTAACATGATTTAAAACCTAAAAGAACAAGATAACCTACCTTAAAGAATTTTTAGGTCAAGCCAATTGAAGATAGTTGAATCAAATCTCTATCATTTGTTCTTCCTTTTCTTCTTCTCTTCTTCTCTTCTTCCTTTCTCTCTTTTCTTTTCTTTCTCCTTCTCTCTTTTTTTTCCCTACTCTTTCCCTTCTCTCTTTTCTCTTTGGCCGAAGGTGGTCTTCCACTCCCCTTCTCTTTTGTTTCTAAGTTATCCACTTAGGTTTCTTTCTATTTCTTTATTAGTTTCCAATGATTACTCACCACCAAACATAGGTGGCACACCAAAATGCTATTAATCCCACACCCCTTCACGTGACCCATAATAGCTAACTTAGGGTATTTTAAAAGTGACACCAAAGTTTTGCATAATTACTTTTTAACCTCTAAAGTTTTACATAATTATATTTTGGGCCCACAACTTAATTTCAATATATATTTTATGTATATAAATAATATAACACGATTATATTATTTTAATCAAATTTAAATATGTTTAAACTTAATAAAATAATTAGAAGCTAATTAAGATCGGGATCTCACAAAAATAACAAAGGTTGTCAATATAATTTGCCAAATAAGAGCGGTAGCAAGTCTTTCATGAATAAAACTCAAGGATATGAAGAGTAATTTTCAACAAAAGTTAACAAGTCCATTCCATTTGATTTTTTTAATTCAGTTGACGGCTGGGTTGGAATGAATGAAATTAATAACCAAGGATTTAGCTCCTCTATAAATTAATAATGTAAGGCAAATCCACTTATTGATTAGTATTGAATTTAAGATTTTTAGATGAACATGCTCAAGGCAACTAATTAGTACTCCTACTGTGTGACAAATACATCAATTAGTACTTTTACCTCGAGCAATCCAATTTGAATTCAAAGCATTTACTAATTATTTCTCACCTTAAAAATTGAAGGGTGAGCAGACTTTTAATTGGATGATATTAATAACAAAAATACTTCAATTCTAATCAATAGATTGACATGACCAACATGCACGGGGAAGAACTACTTCCAATGCACTTTACAAGGACGATGCAGTCATAGCGGCTTATGATCGATGACAGTTATAAGATAATATTGCACGATGTGATAGGTGTAACAACATGGTATGGTGTAAGACTCATCCTGAGATGGTCATGATGGGGTTGCGAACAAGATGCTCAGCTAAGTTCATGTAAAACCCTTACCTACAATTTAATAGCAGCTCCTCAAATTGCAAATAGTAGCATCTAAAATCTATATTACAGAATTCCAAAATAATATTAAGCTAGTGTTCTAATACATAGCTGATTAAACTTTAGAAATAAAGGTATGAAACTTACACACAAAAGGAACTTACAAATAATCCTAACACCATTGTCTCACGGAAACATTCCCAAAAACCATAGCTTCCCCTTTAAATTGTTTATCCTAATGCCATGTTTGGGTACAATTTTTGCCATTTTAAATTTCATGTTTTATAGAATTAAAAAACCGTTAATTGTTTGTAAAGAGTGGAATCATCCCTCTGTTTCATTGAATTTTTTCCTTTTAAATATTTACAAAATGCTAAGGTAGATTTTGCTATATATAATCTGCAATTATCAATTAAATAAGTATCATTTGGCAACTCAAGTTAGGATGGTAATAATAAGTAAAGTGAATGTTTACATGTATTAAATCTATCCTACAAAACTTGCAAAAGGTAAAAAAGAAAAAAAATCAAATATAGGGTGTATTGACTTGTTTAGATACAATTTAGAGTTCAAGAAGTATGATATTTAATTATATATTATTGAATGTCAATAAATTGGGTCGGTGGACCCATTATCCGCCCACTAACAGATAATATTTATTTATAGTCAGGATTATTATAATTAATTAGAGGTCTTTATCTCCTAAGTGTTTGAAATAAAGTCAGCCTTTAATACAATCTCTGTAAAAAGGCTAGAAATATCCCGAGACAAATAATAGGTCACAAGACAGAAGTCTTCCCTGCAAAAAAAAAATCCCTCCCCTGCTACAATTTCTCTAGAGCATCACCAAGCTCTAAGCCGGATTTGGTTCGTGTACGAAGAACCTGACTCCAGTAGCCGCTTTCGTACCTCCTAATAAAGATCAAGCGTGTTGGAGGCTCGTAAAATAAGGATCCTTAGACTTTTTGGGTACTTCGTACGGTATGTTTTCAAACCACTACAAGAAAACCAGCTTATGCCTACGGTACAGTACCGTAGGTATAGGTGCCATGTCCCGTAGGCATAGCCTATCCCTACGGTACTATACTGTAGCCATAAGTGGCGATGCCCTAGATCTATGCCTACGGGGTTGAAGATTATCCCTACGGTTATACCGTAGCCTATATACCTATGCCGAATTCGTATTAACCCACTTATAGCAACGGTTTTTGTAGGATTAGCCTACGATATAACAGTAGGAATAAGTTTTATTTTTGAATGCTATGCCTACGGGCAATACCGTAGGGATATGCTTACCCTATAGGTACCTTAAGCTATACCTACGGTACATTCCGTAGGCTAAAGTTAAACCATAGCCATTTTTTTAAGCATTTTCCTACGGTTTAAACCGTAAGGATTAATGCCCAGAAAATAGGACACAAACCTTTCCCTACAGTTTTTACCGTAGGTACATGTGCTCTTTTTTTTTTTTTCTTTTAATCGAATGCTGGATCTTTTTTTTATCACAATAACCTACAAATACAATTGAAATATCATAAACATGTTCTGCAACTGAAAGATTATAAAGATGTTTTCAATTGCATAAATAGTGCAATGTTATATAACAATAATTTGTTCACCAAATTCCATACAAAAGCGTCAATCTCCATACTTAATTTCAAAAGCCATCTCCATATCATATTCCTATCCTAACACTTAATTTCAAAAGCTATCTCCATATCATATTCCTGTCCTAGCACTTAATTTGAAAAGCTATCTCCATATCATATTCCTGTCCTAGCACTTAATTAAATTCAAAAACTATCTCCATATATGGAGATAGCTGAAGAAGTTTACAGAGTTCTTACAAGTTGATCAAACCTCCATTGAGAGGTCTAGCACCCAAGCACATATCAACAATTTGCACCTCTGTCTAGCCAAGCACATATCAACAATTTGCACATATCAACAATTTACAGAGTTCTTACAAGTTGATCAGCATTATGTTAGTATCTCGTATCAATAATATGTTAGGATTGAATTTGGGATTCAATTGTTCTTGCCATACTTGGACATGGTTTTGTTCAACTTCTAATTATCTCGTATCAACCTGACTGTTTTCTTGTTTCGTTATATTTTCTAGTGCTCTCAAGAAGGGAAGACTTTCCAGTGCTTAATTGACTGTCACTAAAAGCTATAATCCCTGTTGAAACTTTCTACAGGTTGTTAACAGAAGCGGAGCTAGCAAGGAGCATAGGCGGATAGAAGGTGGGGGGTTTGAAGATCCAAGAGAGTCTTACTATTTCAACTAAATAACATAAAGCTCAGAAAAAGCAAAAGAAACAGCTTAATCGCAATAATTAGAAAAAATTGGAAACAAGCTCCAGCATACCCATATGTTACAAAACTAGACAATTAGTATATAGTTGTTCTAACAGGATTTTGGATCAGCCAAACAAGGATCATAATCCTCACCAGCAACCCAAAATATGATAAAGAAAACTAGGCAAACAAGTTTTCCTCCTCCACAAAAACCAAAAACACTAAACAAAGGAGGAAACAAGGAACCCCAAAAGACTAGTCAACCACCATGCACCTAAAAGGGTCAGCTTTTCTCACTAGCTTCTACTGCTAATTGTTCAACTCATGATAAACAACTCCTCAATCCCTCAACCACACTGTACAAACCATCAAAAATACATATACTCTATACAGTCAACACCCAACCACTTCTAGTAATAAAATAAGGCCTAATGAAATACCTCTCTAAGGACTTGAAGTGGAAGCTTTTTGCCTTGGTTCTCTCAAGTATCCCAGAAGCGTTTCAGCCTGCCAGAAGCAACCAAAAACCATCAGAATTCTGCCCCCCATAAACGCCATGAATAGGGTCAAAACGCAGCTACCATAATATAGACATTAATAAACAAGAAGACAGTACATCAGTCACTGGAAATGACACTCTTAACCACAGTTACTGCACAGCATGAATCATGATGCATACTCATACATCAGACCCTGGATCTATGTTAGTCATGAAATCGATTTCCTTATCATTGACAGCTATACTTACCATGATAATTATTTATGGAAATGGCTACACTTCCAAAAGTTTCATTCTTTGGAATCATTAAGGCAATAATTTGATCAATAGATCACATTTCATACTGGGTGCAGTACAAAATCAGCAAAAATAAGTTAATTAAGCTTAAATCGTTGACAAGTTCAACGTTCACAATCGGTAAGACAAGAAACTAAAATAGCATCACAAAAGTAAAACTCCATTTGACTACAACTATCTAGAGGTCTTAAACTCAGAAACTAAAGTTCATGGGTAGTTCGTTTCACGGTGAGCCGCCGAAGGTCACGAGTTCACAACGCCAAAACAGTCTATTATTCCGCAATAGCAAAGATTAGACTGCGTACATCTAACTCTACGGCAGTGGCCAAGAGTCTTACGGAACCAACCAGCCCAAAACTTGAACTACAGGAGCGAGCAAGAACTGAAATAAGGACATTCAGTCTGACAAACTATACTCAATTTAACCACACAAGACGTGAACTAATAACAATCAAATAAGCTTATGAGCCTCACCTTGTGCTTGGCTCTTGCAGTCCCCGTCTGCGAAAGCGCCACCAGGGTGGAATCCCGCCTTCCCTAACCAGCAGCCCTCTATTCCTCACACTGAAAGCCTGAATATGGGAAAGATTACAAAATTGAAAAATCAAAAAATTGATTAGAGAAATCCTGAATTTGGGAAGAACCAAGCAATTGAAAATCAGAGAGGAAAAGGGAGAGAACCATAGCCGCAATTCTATGTTTGTGCATTTTGGTGCATGTGCGTGACTGTGTAATAGTGCATGCGTGTCTGTGTAATAGTGCGTGCAACTAAAAATCTAAGAGGAAAAGGGAGATGAAGAGATATGACCGAAAGAGGGAGATCGAGAACCTGATTGTGTTTGCGTTGGCGTTTGCGTCTGATTGCGGATGTGCGGCCGGTGATTGTGTTGTGTCTGATGTGTGTGCGCGTCTGTGGAATGTGAGTTTCACAGAGAAGGAGAAGCTCGTCAATTCCTATCCCCACAGTAATCAGCTGTGGGGTTTGCGTTTGAGAGATTGCTGATCGGCTGATCGCCAAAGCTCTCCAATCTCTCTCTGATTTTCGACCCAATTCCCACACCGTTGCAATTGGCCGGTCACGGTCGTCGCCTACAGTGGGTTCTTGGTCAGTGGAGTCCTCGCCTCGCCGTCATCACTCGCCGGTCACTGATCCTTCCAGATCTGAACAGAAGAAGATGTCCTTGCCGGTCCACTCGCCGTTTCCTTCCACGGCTCCACTCCGGCCACTCATTCCAGATCTGAGCTCTTCTCAACAGAGAGAGTCGACTGGAGGTGCACTATTGCCGCACCAGTCGTCAATGAGTCATCGCCGCCGGAGTCCTCGCCTCGCCGTCGACACTCGTTGATCAGTCAGCCCGTCACTGCTTCTTCTAAGGTCACCGTTCATCAACGCGTCGTCACCGGGGAGGGTCATTGGCCGGTGGAGTTCTCGCCTCACCGGTCACTGCTTCTTCTTCGATTGTTGTTCCAGATCTGAATTTGAAGACGGCTTCGGACCTCGGTAGTCGAGTCCACCGGTGAGTGTTGCGGTCTGCCTTTCTGGGAGTGGGTGAGAGTATTTGGCATTTGGCAACTGGGCAAGTCGCAGAGAGAGACCCCTGTTCCGACGGTAAGCAGCCGAAGGCTTTGTCTGCGAGATTCACCAGCCTTTGTCTACCCAATTCCCACGGTAAGCACCGTCGTGACTGCTCTTCCAAACTGCTGAAGAGCACGTATAGCCACGGTGCAATATTAACCGTAGGCATACATAACTTGTACCTACGGTTCCTTTTATACCGTAGGCCTTCTTGTCACCATAGGGCAGTTTTGGTGTAGTGAACCCACTACGTATTACGTGATAGACGTCTTTAATTATTAACATTGGTAGCTGATGTTTTCACGGCATGTTATCCTTGAGGCTAAGACTCGAGATACTAACAATACCCTTACTTATGTCGTCCAAGGAGATCACGCAATACAAATGGCAAGTGCAAAAAACAAAGTAAGAAAGGCAAGAAAAGTGAAGCTAGCACTTCTACGCCAAACAAAGGAAAAATAAAGAAATGCTAGAGAGGAAAACGTGGTGGGAAAAAAATCTACTGCGACAAATGTCAATAACAAAGACATTTCACTCGTGATTGTGCTGAGCCGAAAATGGTACCTTCTGAATCTCTCTCTCAGATATATTTTCCTCACATGTGATGGTTACTGATTCTCAACATGTGTGGTTTGTGGATTCAGGTGCAACAAAATATGTAGCACGTGATCAAAAGAGGTTCGTTACCACCAAATTTTAGTGCGAAGCAAACATATCTTCATGGGAAATAACAACTTGCGATGAGGTATTAGATGTTGGTTCTTATCTGCTCAAGTTGCACACTAGGTGCACGTTACTTCTTGAGGATGTGCGATATGCACCCACTATTCAGCTTAATCTACTTTCAGTTATTACTTTATTAGACAATGGTCTTTCCTTTAATTTTAAGGGTAATAAGTTGGACATTTTTTAGATGATATTTTGTTCGAACATGGTTCTCGCATAAATAATCTTTTTCCAATTGGATTTAATTAATTTTCAGTCCTCTTATTCTTATGTAGTGAATGATAATATTGTGGATGATTCTACCGTCTGGCATGCAAGACTGGACCACATAGGCCAAGATAGAATGACTCATTTGGCTAAAGAAGGCCTTTTGGGCCCACTCGCAAAGGTATATCTACAAACATGTGAGGCTTGTTTGGCCAATAAAAAGCATGCCGAAAGCCTTTTGGAAAGGCTATGAGAGTAACTCAGCCACTTGAGCTAGTTGACTCTGACATATGTTGACCTATGAGTGTAAAGGCGCCCCATGGCGCCTCTTATTTTCTTACACTTATAGGCAATTATACGACAATATGGTTACGTGTATCTAATATCTCACCGTTATGAAGCTTTGGATTGCTTCAAATGATTTGTAGCAGAGGTTGAGAATCAAAAGAAAAACTCTTCGCACTAGCTAGGGACATGAATATTTGTTCGATCACTTCAAGAATTTTTGTGAGAATAAAGAGATATGCAGGCAACTTAGTATTCCTAATACTCCACAATAAAATGGTGTTGCGAAAAGAAGGAATAGAGAGTTAGATATGGTTAGGTCTATGATGGCGCAAGCAAATCTTCCAATATCTTTTTGAGGGGATACTATTTTGACTGCAGCTCGTATACTTAATCATGTGCTTTCACAATCAGTTAAATTTATCCATATGAGCTTTGAAATGGCCAAAAGCCAAAGTTGGATAAATGCGCCCATGGGGCTCAACAGGTTATGTTCACAATACTTCTGATGAGTATGGGAAACTAAGGCCTAGAGCTAAAAATAGTATTTTCTTAAGGTATTATGAAAACTTTAAAGGCTATGTGGTGTACGGTAAATATCCAAATGGTGAAAAAGCAGAAATAGTCTTGTGATGTCTATTTCATAGAGAGTGATTTTCCTAGCATGGGGGACGTGAGTAAGAATCTTGACCTTTATGAGTTAGAGGAGGTTGAAGCCACTTTACCATCTTCAAGTGATCCTCTACTTGTCGCTGAAGATAGTATTAGTGACCCTCAACCTGGTGGGAGTATCTCAGACAACGGGAGCATACCATCAGAACCATCAAGTCAACAAGATTCTCAACTGTGTAGAGGTGCACGGGGAAGATTTCCACTTCGTCGTTTTGATATTAACGGAGAAATTCTTATGTGCACTTCAACTGATGAAGATGAACCCACCTCTGTAGAAGAAGTATTATCTTCATCTACAAGTAATAAGTGGATGGCTGTAATAAAGGATGAGTTAAGCTCAATGGAGAAGAATCAGGTCTGGGAGTTGGTTGACCTTTCGCCGGGGCATAAGAAGGTTTAAAACAAGTGGGTTTTGAAAGTCAAGCACAAGGAAAATGGGCCAACTAACAAGTATAAGGCACGTCTTGTGGCAAAAGACTATACCCAACAGCGAGGTGTGGACTATGAAGATACATTCTCCCCAATGATGAAATTTGCTTCAATTCGTCTAATCCTAGCTATTGTTGCCCAGCAGGATTTAGAACTTTTCACATGGATGTTAAACTGCGCTTCTCAGTGGAAAACTAGACGAAGAGATTTATACTGCTCAACCTGAGCATTTTGAAGTCAATGGACATGAGCGCAAAGTTTTTCGACTCAAGCATTCTATATATGGCCTCAAACAATTGTCTAGGCAGTGATACTTTAGGTTTTATCATGCACTTAACTTCATAGGTTTTGAGATGATTGAACAAGACCATTGCGTTTAAATAAACGATCCAAGAAAAAGTATTCTAATCATTTCTTTGTATGTGAATGACATTCTTTTGGCAGCATGAGTTCCATTGTAGCCACTAAGTAGTGGTTGTCCTTAGCTTTTGAGATGAAAGATATGGAAAAAGCTAATTATGTGCTTGGGATTAAAATCATACGCGATCATCTAAAGAGACTTTGTTGTTTGTCTCAAGAAACATACATCAAAAAAGTCTTTGAAAGATTCCGTATACATAACTCAAAGCTCATAGACACTCTAATGGACAAGGCATGTACTTTAAGCACAGACTAATGCCCAAAGAATGACAAGGAAAAGAATCGAATGTCCAAAGTGCCTTCCGCGGCTGCAGTGGGTAATCTGATGTACATTATGTTGTTTACGCGTCTAAACATTTGATGTGTAGTTGGAATGGTGAGTTATTATCAGAGTAATCGTGGACCCGCTCATTGGAATGCAGGAACAGAATTCTTCGATACCTACGTGGAGGCACTGATCTCATCATGTGTTATCATGGTGGAGACTTGAGACTGAAAAAATACAACTATGCAGATTGGGGCGGTGATAGAGATGAGTGCATATCCACTTCAAGTTATGCATTCATAATAGGAGGTGGAGCTATCTCTTGGCACAGTAAGAAATAGACTTGTATTGCCCTATCCACGATGGATTTGGAGTATGTCGCATTTTCAGCAGCAGTCTAGAAAGTTGTTTTGTTGATGTCATTCTATAGGTTCTAGGGGTCACAGCCATACAGATTAGGCTGTCACTATTCACTATGACAACACATATGTCTTAGATTTTGTAAATGACCCCAAATATCATGGGAAGGCCAGACACATAGGCCTTCGTTATCACTTCATTAGAACTTTAATCGCGCAATGAGAGGTGACCATGAAACATATACCTACTGGCAGAATGGTGGTTGATCCTTTGATCAAGCCTATTGCTAGAGATGTTTTCCTTTCTCACATTAGGAGTTTGGAACTACATATATGTTTCTAGTGTCTTATGTACTTGACATTATTTATTACATTTTCATTCATTGATTTGAGTTTATTTTAGAATGAATGAATAATCTTTGTGGTTACAACACATCCTTATTGAGAGTGTCACAAGGCTTGATTGACCCACTCACATGAGTAATTCACCTTGGCGCTAAGTTAGCGAGCAAGATGATATATAATTGTCTTAGGCAACGGGAGGGCGGATAAGATGATACAGCTAGTAATGCAAACATGTCGCCTTAGTCAGAGCTAAGATGAGACCTGAAAAAGAAGGTCGATCATAGAGTATCTCCACAACTCTATATATGTAGTCTGTTTGCAACCGAATGTGAGATTTCAGATAGACACTATGAGAGTGACTGCCTGAAAAACTCAGATTATGAGCTCGTACAGTGACTAGACTCACATTTGTATGGTGTATTTTATAGTACATTTATGTGACACGCCTTCGCGGCTTATGCCATAACATGCAAATCATACTTCATGTGCTAAATTCAGACTAACAGTGGTATTAATGAATGAATCTCTGCTTCACCACTGTGTGAGCCACTTAGATTGAAATATACATTTATCCTATATAGTACATTTTTTTACCTTAGACTATGTCATGAAAAGGATACTCGATGTCGTTGCTTTAGCATGTACCTTTAGATCATGGATGATGTCGTCTCGTAGGGCATGTCTAGGAAAGTGGTTGAGTCTAATTGGAATGACATGAGAGCTTTGGGAAGAAAGTTCAATATTACACCATGTTATGTGATTCGTAGCCCGGGCAACTTTGTCAATTTTCATTTTGATATGAGTCATGAATACATAACACATGAGAGGTTTAACACTGCTCACATGAGGGATTTGAGAGTGTTTAATCTGGTGTAGTTGAACTATCTGGGGTACATACGAGATTTTTGAAGTGATGTATTGTGTTAGTTTTGTGATAATTTAATACAATAATCCTCAACGTTGGACATCCTTTCTCATAGGTCCTACGTTCTATTTCTTGTATGAGGAGATGAGTGAACATGAGATAAGAAAGGACTGCAGGATTTATTTGCCCTGTGTGGGCTAGTTAGGAGCTGTTAATAAATTAGGTCGGTAGACCCAATATCCGATCACTTATAGATAATGTTTATTTGCTAGTCAAGATTATCACGGTTAATTAAAGGCCTTTTTCTCTTAAGTGTTTGAGATAAAATCAGTCTCTAATACTATCTGTATATAAAGACTAGACATATTCCAAGACAATAATAAGTCATGCACAAGACAGAAATCTTCCTTACAAATAAAATTTATCCCCCATGTTGCACTCTTTCTAGAGCATCATTAAGCTCAAAGATTTGGTTTGTGGATGAAGACTCTAGTAGTCATTTTTGTACCTGTGAACAAAGATCAAGCTGTTGGAGGCTCGATAAAAATAGGATCCTTTGTCAGAATTTTCAGGTTATTTGTACGGTATATTCCCAAACCCACTGTGTATTACGTGGTAGTTGTCTTTAATTATTAACATTGAGAAAATAGAAAAGCATGTCTATAATGGTGAATACCATTTTTTTATCGCATTTATATGTCAAATAGAGTGCGGTAAAGTACAATAATATATTTACAAGGAGCTAATGAATTATGTTTAAATTTATTGAGTGTCGATTGTTATATTGGTTTCCGTTATTTATGGTGTTTTTAAGAATCAGATTTTGGATTGCAGTGCTCCTTTTTTAAACAAAGAATCTTCCTTGCTTTTTCCTACATTTGCCCATGGTGGCACATTACTTAGGGGTACCTGAGACCTAGTAAATCAAGACGAGTGCATTAGGGCATGATGATGAGCATGAAAATAAATAGTGGGCCGAACTCTTATAGCGTGTAAATCTTGGTGCCCGACCCAAAAGCTTGTTCATAAATATGATAAGTCCACCAAATATTAAAGCGTATCAACTATTTACAATTGCTAGCCGATGTAATGTATAACTTAGCAAAAGTAAAGTCAATTTATGAGGTCGTGGTGTTCGAAAATACTAGTGAGAGTTATTGGTATAATCGTAAACTTGAAGGAGAGATAAGGAAGAAGGAAAAAACAAATCGTTAAGTGGTGACTACTTGACCTCGTTCACAAGGCCCGTGAGAAGTGAAGCAAAGGAAAGGCTTTAGAGAAGGAGAGCATAAGGTTTGATGAAAATCGGATTTTTTTACTAGTTGAGTTATCTCATAACATTAAAATTCTTTGACCTATAGTTATAAGCTTATCAATGGTGATGCAATGATAGAAGAACTTGAGTCAATCACTTGCATAAGAGAATATCATGTTGTTGACCGGATATAAGAATTAATTTTCATCACTTATCATTAGCAGATATAAAATATAACTTAGCAAAAGTGAAGGCAGTTTAAGAAGCCGTGGTGTTTGAGAATACTACTGACAGTACATTCCTGGCAGCCGAGGTGCACGACGCTTGAAGGTGAGGTATGGGAGAAGGCAGAAACACATTGTAAACTGATGTATGATTCTTTGAGAAGGGAAGCAAAGAAAAAGGCTCGAGAAATGATAAAAATCGAATCTTTACTAGTTGAAGAAGTGATTATCCTTGCGATAATATTCAGGAGTATGTTCTCTAACAAAAACATAGCCATGAATATTCTCGTAAGGATAATCACATATTCATAATTTTAGTATTTATATTTGGGACGCCGATAGAAAAGACAATAAATAACAAAATAAAAGGGACGCAGTCTTGATTTCGATCCCCAGCACAGCAGGATTTATCTAGAAGGTGGCGCAACCCATATGTTACCGGTTCCCATTTTGGGTCAACAACGCCCGGCTTCTTTCAATGGATTCAGAACAAAGACTTTTCTTTCTTTACATTTTTGCTATTTTTCAATGGGTTCAAGGCATAAACAAGGACTAGTATGGTCAAGCAAGTTCAGCTTCTAATCTTTCTCTTTACATAACTGAGAGAGGTAAAAAAAATGTTGTTATTCCTAACTTTGTGAATCATTTCTGTTTTGACAAGCAATTTAGAATGTAATATTATGGTTGACATTTGCCTTTCAAAACAAGAAATGAAGAAGAAGAAGAAGAAGAAGAAGAAGAAGAAGAAGAAAATCCATCAAAATGTCCTTCAGTGCAAGTATCGTTGCAAAATGAAGAAGTTACCAAATCCCGGTGCTGCGCATATTTTATCCTGGATTTGTTACTTTCATCCGTACATTAATGGGGCATTCTACATGCATGTTGATGTTGAAGTCAACTGTCAGGAGAGAATAGGACCCTATGGTTATTGATATTCAAACCTATATTGGCCAACTTTGTGAAGAGCCAGCCATGAGCCAACCCTATAAATACCAGCTTTAGTACTCTCATTTCCTTCACACCAAAACATTCTGTAATCCTCTTATTCAGTCCTCATTCATTCCTTAGTTTTTCTGTCTTTTGATCGGTATCCACAAAAAGAAAGCATCATGGTTGCCATCACTTATGATATGGAGGTCTCTTCCTCTATCCCTGCAGCCAAATTGTTCAAGGCCTTTGTCCTTGATTCCGACAGCCTCGTACCTAAGATCTTGCCAGCAGCTGTTAAGAGTGTTGAACTTGTCGAAGGAGATGGAGGCGTCGGTAGCATCAAGCTGATTACTTTCGGCGAAGGTTAGTTTCTCTTAGAACCACAAGCTTACGCATTCTTCATTGATGTCTAGCAACCATGCTTCTTGCATTTGACATGCAAAACAACCAAGCAGATAGCATCACTGATCTGCTTTTGTACATACCAAAGCTAAATGTAGGAGTGTGTTCTATTAATTGCTTTTCAGGAACAAGCCAACTTAAGCACATGAAGCACAGAGTTGATGGGCTTGACAAGGAAAACTTCACCTACAGCTATACCGTTATCGAAGGTGATGCGTTGATGGAGGAACTTGAATCAATCACTTACCATATCAAGATTGTACCTACCGCTGATGGAGGATCAGTCTGCAAGAATAGAAGCGTATACCACACCAAGGGTGGTGCCCAGATTGCAGAGGAGAAGATCAAGGCTGGCAAAGAGAAGGCCTTGAACATTTTTAAGGCTGTTGAGGCCTACCTCCACGCAAATCCAGATGCCTACAACTAGAACCCGCTTATGGATTAAGAAATGAGTTTAAACTTTAAACTTGACTTTGCTTTTTCGTTCTTTGGAGGCTTGGCACAATAAATGGACTTCAGTCCTGCATACCTACATTAAGTTGTGATGTTTTATTCTTATTACTTGTTATAAAAGCTACAAGTGGTTATAGCTTGCTTTTTGTACAAGAATCAGTTGTTTGACTCGCTTCTATGCTTAAAAGTATAAAGAAGTAAAATTCCAAAATTTTGCCTTAAACTCAAATTTGTTTTGGTGCTAATTGGCATTTTATTTATGATATCAAAGGATTACGTCGCTTTTAGGGCCTGTCTTGTGCAGCTTTATGACGATTAAAGCCTCTTAACATCATTTACACAACAAAAAAAAATCGAATAAGCAATGTATTAATACAATGAAAGTTTGGAATATATACATGATATGGAGGTTCCTTGGCCCAAGTTACCGCCTCCAAGATTGATATTGCTTCCGCTTGTGTAGGAGGAAAAGCTGCAACCTGATTCAAATCAAATGCTCATCCGGCCTTGGTTTGGATGCAAAAATACAGAGCCCTGCATGCAAGGACCCCGTACAAAGGAGCCGTTTGGCCCTTGAATCGTTCTTAGTTGTATGAGTTGTAAAAGTTGATTATGTTCCTCATGATACGCTGTGAAGGAGAAATATAGATATGGATGATTGGACATTTGAGCTCTTCTTTTGTCTTTAGCGACAAAAGTGAAGCCAGAGCTCAATGATATTGAGTTTTTAATGGTCATTAAGTTGATAATCTGCCTGTGGTGCCTTACATGTACATTGAGACGTAAACTTCTTATTTTCTACAAGAATTTTTACTACTGAGATTATTGCAAGTTTTATGCAAAATAATGATCCCAAAACTACGGCTTAAGAATTCGTCTTCCTCGTGTTTCTTGAGTGCAGAATTCTGTTGAAAGCTGAACCATACCAGGAAAGAACCAAAATGAACAGTCAAACTTCGAATTAGCTTGATATACATATCAAAACCCAGCTAAAAGCATATCATGTCTTTTGAACAGGTGATCACTAGTCTCTCTAACCACTGAACTTTTATTGATAGCTGTCATTAAGATATGGGACTTGCTTTTTAATTTGGTGGAGGGAAGAAGATGGCATCTGCTGTCCTCTTTGATCGGAATTGCTGCTCTACATCTGGAGCCACGTTGAAGGACGCCTGGAGCACTTCAGGAGACAAGGCCTTCCATGCAGAGGTCCGTCCAGCCAGATGTGTGAATATAGGACTGCACTCGCAACATCAATGGGGTTAGTTAGGAAAAGTTTGGAAAAAAAGCAACAGGAGTAAGAAAATTACTGTCTACACTACTTGATCTACCATACTCACTTAGGGGTGGTGATGATAGAGAACCACTCCATGCCATCAGGATCCCCAATCTTCGAAACAACGAAGAACCTAGGCACGATGAACAAATTACCAGCCTTGATGGTGGTTTCCAAAACGTGTTTTCCATCAACTCCAACAACCTGAACACGGCCACTGCCCCTCACAATATAAGTCACCTGCAGAGCCGAATCACAAGAAAAACCAGGAGAACACATAGCACTTCCATCCAGCCTAACAAGATCAGCTCCAAGTCCAACCTCTCCAACCAAGGGCAAGTTTTTGGTGTTCAAAACCACCACTCTCCCACCATTTTTGATATCAACATCCAAAGGAGCTTCCAAGCAGTTGAGCGCCATGCCATGTCGGTGTTCATCCTTGGGCTCAGGCATCTTAAAGCCTGCATCAAGCTTAACAATTCCATTGCCAGATTGCTTTCCTACAAGGGTTCTCACAACACCCTCATCCAAATCCCATGCTCTGCTCACAAATTCGGTAGAAAAGCCGGTGAATATGCCATTTGAGCCTGTCAAAAAGAAATCAGTGAAGGAACCAGCTTTGTGGGCTTTCGAGGTATCACCCAAGAAAAGCACCACTAATTCAGTATCCTCTTTGTTGTACCACCATGTCACAACACCGAAAGGGAGAGCAATCGCATCACCCTCCTTGATTGGGAGCACCTTTTCTTCTTGTTCGGGGAGGACTATTCCAGCAACTCCACTGCCTGTAAAAGGCAATAAATGAAAAGTATGACAGAGATGCAAATCAGAAAATCATAGCAAGTTGTTTGGGAGATACACTCCTTAAAGGAGTGTTCTTTAGAAGCTCAATCATTAATACAGACAAAAGGATTCATGATTCTTTACAGACCGCACACCTACTACTTGATAACATTCCCCGTTAAATAATCTGCAGCTCTAACTAAACAAAGGATCAAGTCATTAGTAATTGAGAGAAGAAAAGCACAGGTAAGAACTTAAATGTTTTATGAATTCATTAAAAAAGATCAAATCTGAGGTAAGTGAAGTAGAGTACAAAGTCTAACATAAAAGTAAAAAAGCTTGGCACTATCTACCCCCCACAAATAACCCTGTTAAACTAAATCATAACACTCATCGCAAAATACGAAACACAAAATCTACATAATGCAGTCCAAATTGTTCTGATTTATAATCCTTGTCACCTTTTTTCTTAAAGTCTTGTCAAATAACATAGAGTCCTCTATGAAAAACAATTTTAACTCATGGAACCCTCGATAATAACATAAATAATCTACCCCCAGCTATGATTTCTTTTTTTATTTGTCATATTTTGATCCAAAACAAACCTGATCGAGAGGAAAAAAATCCCAGAAAATACAAACCAAACAACGATCCATGGGCCCAACAAACACCCGAGTAATTACCATGGAAACCAATCCATGCAACCCTTATGCAGCATAAGATCAGAAAAACAGTAAATTCACAAAAAACATCAACATCTAAAAAAACCAACACACGCCCATCAAATCAAATCAAATTAAACAGATCAAAGAACAAAAACCACTAAACTCTCAGGGACAAATGATCGAACACCTTACACACGTACCTTGTAGAACATAAGCCACCTTGGCGGAATCCGAGTACCGAGGAAGGCCGAGCCCGTTCTTCTGGAGGGCAAGCTTGGCTGCCCCGATGTTGCCTTCACGCAACATCGGCAGCTCCTTTGGGCACCAGGCGTAGTACGCACCCCCATTGCCTCCGTAGGCCTCTTGCGGCAACTTTGGCAACAAATCCAGCTCCATCTCTGTTTTGTTTCGTTTTGGTTTTCCCTCTCACACAGTCACACAGTTAAAGGAACGATCAGAATGGTTTTGCTGAAGGGTGTGTTGAGGTACATTTTATAGAGGTGTGTGCAGAGATTCTGTTTGAGTGGGTCTGTAATTTTGGAACAGAAAGATACGTGTAGGTTTCTGTGTAGGCATTGGGATTGAGATTATCAATAAATGGTTATCCATATTTCTGTGTAGGTTTCTCTGATCGAAGAGGAGATGATTTTGAAACCCAACAGAAAACAAAAACATACGTTCCTTGTACACATTAAATTTGTACAAGTAAATTACGTTATATCAAAGTTAGATAGGTTGGATGGATCTTTAAAAATCTTTTAACTCCAGGTTGGACGGGATTTTAAAAATCTTTGCTCTTATCGTTCAAAATTTTAAATCCAAGTTAACCATGATCTTATAAAAACAACTTCACGCTCATGTATTCACGAGCTTACACGAGTTACTCAAAGATTGCCCAGCCAAGTTATAATCCTAATTCCAAAGATAAAACTTAGGGCTAAATACACGCAGGTACCCTGAAACTACCACAAAATTTCACTTGAGGGTTTTAAAGTTTAATTTTTACACATAAGGGTCTACAACTACAAATTTACAATAAGTAAGTACATCCGTCCAAATTCCTAACGATCTAGTCCTTTCCATCAAGGGTAAAATTGTCCGAACAGGTTTAAATTTTTTTTCTCTTCTCTTCTTCGACTTTTCTCTTATCTTCTTCTTTAATTTCTTTTTACTTCTTCTTCTTCAAATTTTCACTCATCTCCTCCTACCCAGTTCGGCACTTATCCAAGCCCTACCAACGATCTAGCACACACAAAGAAGCCAAATCACCTGAATCAGCATCAACACAGTCAAACCACCACCATACCGTTTCATCTCATCAGATCACCATCACCGTCGGCGCCGTCTCCTCACATCACCACCGGTGCCAATACCACAACCACTGTGGCGCACTAACATATTCGCCATCAATAATCAGCGCAACATCATCGCCGAGGACCACAAGTTGGCCGGAGCTCCATCACCTGACCCACCAGCCAGACCCATCGCCAAGGCCCACCAGATCGGCAGTATCGATCTCACCTGGACCACCGGAGTAGACCCGTCCCCGAAGACCACCGGATTGGTGGTATCTCCATCACCTGACCCACCTTTGAAGTGTTCCACTTCCCGCCAGAGAACTGCCTTCTTGCAAACCTCATAAACGGAGAAATAGACCATGCCTGCGATCGAGCCGGCCTCATGAACTACCAGAAGTGGAGGCTGTCGTGGGCTGCTGAGCCTTCGATTTCGAAGTGGAAATCGAGCGGGTGTGAGACTGGGATGAGGTCGGGATGCTAGAAATTGGGAAAGGCCTCAGTGGCCATTCACCACAAGAAAATCTACTTTTATCGATGAAATTTTCCGTCGTTAAAAGTGGATATTTCGTCGATAATACTTTTAGCGACGGACAGTCCGTCGTTAAAAGTCCGTTAGCATAAACCCCGTTACTAAAAAGATTAGCGACGGAATTTGATAGTCCGTCGACAAAATGTTTACTTTTTCCGACGGATTTATATGCCTTTACCCACAAAATATTCCGTCGATAATGATATTTTCTATAATTTCTTTATTTTTAAAATTTTTTTATAAAAATGACAAAAAGATTATTAGCGACAAATTTGTAGTCGCTAAAAGTCTGTCACTATAACCAGACATTTAGCAACAGAATTCCATCCTTAAAAGTTGAAAATCCATCGCTAATTACTTTTAGCAACAGATAATCTGTGGCTAAAAACATGTCATTGAAAACAAAAACCTTTTAGCGGCGTATTTTCGTCACAAAAAACCACTTCCATTTGTTTGAAATACATTTAGCGACGAAGTTTTGTCACTAAATGTCCGTAAGCAAAAGTTAAAAAAAAAAGAAGAAGAAGAAGAGCTATTTTTTAATCCATAGACAATTAATCCTAGTTAACAAATCTATCAACAATATCATGCTTATTTAAGCTAGCATTCTTTCTTTACCAAATTTCAAGCAATACAAATAAAATTGAAATCATACACCACCAACTAAAACTCAATACTCAACAACAAAAATTAGATATTCAACAAGTTGAATACATCATATCGTATGAATCCCAAAACAAATTACAAGTTATAATAGGAACTTTTGATAGCTCTCTGCGAGTAATACAATAAAGCATGTCGTTGAGGAACATTGCTGTAAGATCTCTGGCTTGAATGTGGTGCCGAAAAAATTCTGCAAGAAATGAAGAGGAAGAAAAATGCACTAACTGTGAAACCTCAGTAAAAAAGCCTAGCCATTCATCCTTGTCCTCAACATAATTTTTGGTTAACTCAACTCCTACATTAATACCTACAGCAGCCATACCATAACTGTCACCTTGGAGGACTTCACCTTAGAGTACAAATATATAACTGAAACACAATTCAACAGACTCTTGACAAGAGTATTATCGAACAAACAAGTATGCTTGCACAACTTTGGTAGATATGCTAGCACAACAAATTTTCCAGTTTGTTCTAATTAGTACAGCAATCAAGCTAGTGAAAACCAAAAAGAAAATGAACAGGGTAAGTAGAGCATGAACTTTTGAAAGAACATAATACTGAGATTCCAAAATATTCATTTGGAAGCCAAAAACTGCAACTCACTCCATAATTTTCCCCGTCAATTAATTAGGGAGTTAATGAAAACGAGACCTTCCCCAAACACCCATAATGCTGAGAGCCTTGTGCCTAGGGCCACCCCAAAATAAGACGACTACAGGAAGAAAAGAAGAAGCAATCACACATACCCCAGCACACAGTTGCTTTTGCAATTAAAATATCTCGCTCTATTTCCAAAATGTTTGCTAATGATGAACAAGATAGGATACTATTTAGTCACACGGTACCACTTTGCTCTACGTAGAAGCTCAAATAAAGTAAGATTCGCCTCTTAGCACGTATAAGACTAGGATTACAGAATAAATCCCATGTCTGCAAAAAATGCATGTACCCATGTGTCAGGTCCCTAAGAATTACCTATGTGTATCTTACTACATAAGAGATCAAGGAAATTAAAGCAAATGTGAAGAAAAATCAATAATGAAATCGAACCTTGTAGAAAGCTCTGATACCCTCATTTTTAAGCATGGTCCTCATCACTTGGCCTGCTGATCCCTGACCCAACTGAATCCTCACCTGTAATTGACAAAAGAACCAATTAATTTATCACAAATAACCTCAAAGCAAGAAGCTCATTACAACACAACTTAACTAATCCAAATTCAAAGCTTTTGATAAATGATAAACCCATTTGCTCTTAAGACCTAATGAGGACATTGAAGATTTCATCATTCAACTCAAAATTAAACCCAGAAAACAATTATTAAAGCCTCTTAACAGCTGTAACTAATTCCAAAATTACAACTAAAATATGAAATAAGTGACTCAAGAAATCAACAATATCCTATTTGAACCAAGATCCAAACATCCTAACAGAAGTCAATTTAGAGAACAAAAATGAAGCAATGTAACCCACCGAAGTTCAATACTAAAACTCCTAACAGTAAAATACAAAGCTAACAAAAGTGAAAGCCCATTTGATAAAAGATTCACACCCCTTCAGAGATGGCATTACAAAGCACAGAAATTGAAAACTTCAACTCCTCAAAGCTACACTAATATTAGCAAAACATAAAGCTCAATAGTCAACAAAGAATAACCACGAACTGTTCCAAAACTATTACTACCTTATGAAACAGCTCAAAGAACTAATAAAACCCATTTGAAACAAGATCGAAACGTCCTCAAAGATATCTTTTTCAGCAAAAAAATGAAGCAATTCAACCCACCAAGCCCACATCAAAATATCCTAACATCAAAAGGAAAACAAAAAGCGCAAGATTCAACTTTATTGAGAAACCCATTTGAGTAAAGATCCAAAGTCCAAACCCCTTCGAAGATGGAATTATAAGCACAGAAAACCATGAACTTCAACCCCTCAAAGCTACACTAAATACTAGCAAAACATAAAGTTCAAGATTCAAAAAAAAAAAAAACATCGAATCCAAGATCTGAAAGCCTTCAAAGGATGTCAACACTAGTAAAATGACAAGGGTAAAACAGTAGAAGAACAAAAGGATTGTAAAATAAGGGGATCTTAAAAGGGGGTTCTTAAACCTTGATCATGTCGATGGGCTGGATGACGCAGGTGGCAAGCATGCCGGAGGCTCCACCATTGACGAACGGCTTCACTGTGGGCCACACTCCGGCTGGCTTTGCCTTTTCCTCTCCCATTGCTTTTACACAAAAAAACCAGGCGTGCGAAGAGAGAGAGAGAGAGAGAGAGAGGAGGGAGGAAAAGGGGGGGCGTGGGTGTTCACACAAGGTAAGAATACGGGCAGAAGGAAGAGAAGGCGTGTACGTGGTCGGCAGAATGGGTGACGGCCGACGGTAGGCTATGTGAGAGAAAGAAGAAGAAGAATAAGGGGTTGGGAAGGGGAGAAAGAAACGAGCGGCGGGGAGACGAAAGCAAATTGGGGTTTGCACGAGTGACGGTGCCACACGCGTGTGCAAGAATAAAATTAATAGTGTAAATTTTGTTTAAATATAAATTTTATGGGTAGTTAGTTACTAATTAAGATCTTTATTTTGTCAATTTTTATAATTTTTTTTTGATACCACTTGTCACTACTATAAGTAGGTAGTTATGTAACACCCAAAAAGGTGTTTTCTGATTTTACCCTCATTTTGGACACGTGTCAACACCACAGACACTCTTAATGTAACACCAAAAGGGTATGACACCAAAAAATGTCTTCTCATTATATATAGTATAGATAGTCTTTAGCGAAAAAAAAGAAATTAAAATCAAGAAATCAAAAAGGGAGAAAATAGGAAAAATACATTTGGCGACAGATTTCTCCTTCGGTAATAGTCCTTCGGTAAAATCCGTCGCTAAAACTAGGTTTTTTTTTACGGACTTTTATCGACGGAAAATCCGTCGGTAAAAGTGACTTTCAGCGACGGATTTTGTTCCGTCGCTAAAAGTCTGTCAGAAAAAACTGTTTTTCTTATGGTGATTTGAACTTTGAGGATTAGGGTTTTTACTGGTTGAATTGAGATGAGTAATTGTCTCCATACAAGGGCTCAGCTCTAGAGAGAGAGAGAGAGAGAGAGAAATAGATGAGAATGGTATAAGAGAGAAAGTGATGAAGGCTTGTAACATGCAAGGGGTTGACGAGGTGGTTCTGGGAATTTGGCTAGAGATGAGATTCTTACAATGGATTAGGGTTCCAAAAATCAAGGAGTTTTACAATAAAAAATTGAATATGGGTCAATAAAAAATCGAATATGGAAACCCAAAAATGCCCCTGACGGAAAGGGCTAGATCGTTAAAAATTTGGATAGAAGTACTTACTTATTGCAAATTTGAAATTGTAGACCCTTATGTGTAAAAATTGAACTTTGAGACCCTCAAGTGAGACTTTGTAATAGTTTCAGGGGTACCTACGTGTATTTAATCCTAAAACTTATGTTAAGTTGGATTTACTCAACTATAAAAAATGACAAGATTTCTCGTTTGTCCCTAAATGTCTAGTTGACTTTAACGAATTCAAATTTTTTTGTAGCGATAAATTTTTAACTTTTCTCACCAAGTATTATTTTAGCGACACTGTTGAAGACATTACTCCCAAGGTTTTCTTCTGGATGTACTATGATCTATGTAGTAGTAACTACCAGGACAAGAATCCTATACTGTAATTTTTTTACCGACAAAAGTTTATCACTAAATTATTTCGTCGTTATTGTTATAAATTATAATGACAATCTTATGTAGTTAAAAAAATATTTTCTATTACGGCAGTGTACTACATATGAGTTCCATTTCGAATGAGTTTTGTTCAAAGAAAGAAAGAAATCTGAGTTATATTACATAATTATTTACGACTTTGATGAGTTAGAGTACTCCACGTGTAATGGAACTCTAGATGAGAACGTGTACAGATTGGATTAAAAAAGATTAGAAAGGATTAAATAGATATAAATTATGCAGAGTAGATAAGAAAAAGGCTGGAAGAACAAAAATGCATCTTAAGTCTATCTTTTAATAAAGTTGATGAGAAATGATTTTAGATGGAACGGGTTCCCCTTTTTCCTTTTTATCTTTTTCTCTTTTCCTCTAGCCAATGGGCCGCCTACCGGACTGTTTTGCCCCTTTTATAAAGAATCAAATTCTGCTTAACTTGTAGGAATATATAGAGCTATTTTCACCTCAACAACAGATCTCTTAGTAATTATTTCTTCCGTCTTACATAAATCGATTATATTTAACTTTATACGCATATCAAGGATTGAAGCTATAGGCTAGGAGAGGAAAATTTTGTGGAGAGAGAAATAAAATA